>ML786331.1:160898-199787 GCA_009831015.1 Picea engelmannii | reverse complement strand
CAAGTGGATTGAGGTTGGAAGGGTGAGGGAACTCTACCCTCATCTTCAAATAGACTGAGATAGTATTTTGGTGGTCCAAAAGCTTCCTAATGGGGAGGTGTGATCAGGGGATCAAAATTTGCTCAATTTTCAAAGTGCTCAGACTGAGACGAAAACAGTGCCATTGCGTCCGTCTCGTTTTCCTGATTCCGGCGGTATATTTATTTTCGCGAATGGAGTCCATATGGAGGAGATATCGCGATTTGACCGCCAAGTCAAACAGGTAAAAATTTGGACGTTGACTGTACCTGTCCGTACAGTCTGTATGGCCACGTGGAGGGCCGTACCATTTGCTGACGTGGCAGACTGATGATGTGGCGATTTTTGGTTGGATATTTGTCAGCGAATTGGAGATTGACACGTGTCTCTTTGGCCAATAATGGTTGGACACGTGGCCCCATCACTTGGCTCCACGTGTCACTATTTTACTGGTTAATTTGGTTATGTGTAAAAGTTTTTGGAGAGCCCGCGGGGTTCGACCCCGGGACCTCTCTCATAGAAAATTCTTAACACATATGCACTAACCAATACTCCCGCCTTTTGTTCCTTGTTATAAAGCCCAACTCATATGTATTTAAGTTTGGATTTCGTACTATGGAGAAAAGGGGGCGAGCCGGGGCTTACGCCCCGACCCATGGTTTTGCTGTCACATATATATAACCGTATGTTTTTATATGGCGGGTTTGAAATATAGTCCACGGACTATATTACATGTTTAACATTGTAATATGGCGCGCGTTTTCATATATATTATGTTTTGTATACATTGTAATGTATTCATATGTGTGGCACGTGGTTTGGAACCTGCGACCTATAATACATTGCGCGCGGGATTATATTATGTTATGTTATGTTTAATCCGCGTGGGTTGAGTCCGTTGGCACAGTTTTACAACGGGCCAACGACTTTTGCACCCAGCCTATGGTTGTATGGGCATATGACCAAATGCCGAGGCGGTTGGGGGCTGGAGGCGCCCTAACCGTCCTACGGTTTGCACCGTTGGCGTGGTTGCGCTCGGTGCCAGGTTATAACGCGCGTTTGGAGCGTGTTCTAGATTCATGTGTGCAAAGGGTGCAAATTGTAGAACCAGAGACAGCAAAGAAGGAGGGAAGACTTCAAGGAAGCTATCTTCTTCATTTTTCGACCGTTTCAGGAGCCGTCAGAGCCTAGACAGGGGTTTTGGGACGCTGCGGAGCCATTGGAGCAGTCATTTTGTTGATTTGAGCACTGTAAGACTTATTTTTAAGCACTTTGATAAATTTAATATAAAATATCCATTTGGAGGCCGGACCAGGAGATGTAGCCCGGAGTGGGGTGAACTCCTTTATCAAGTTGTTGTGTTTATGTCTGATGTTCAATGATTTCTGATGCTTTCTATGTTTATTTCTACACAAGTAATCCTTTCTTATGTGTTGCAAATTGATCCGGTTGCTTTTAAAACACATAACATTTCACTTGCAATTTAATTTAATCAAGTTTATCAAGTCTTCGTCATATTTTTAGATCATATGAGAAGACAAGCAACAACTCCAGATGAAGTCAATGGTCTTACTAAAAGGATTGGGAAAGAATACTTCCTAATGGTTGGTATTGGAAAAGTGATATATGAAGACATCGAAGAATGGTTCATGCACAATGGCTCATCTTGCCACATGACTTATATGAGATCAGTATTCTTGACTTTCTCAAAATACAACACAGATTGCTATGTGGGATCTGGAACCAACACCAAACAAGCAATAAGAGGGTATGGATACGTAAGATTTCAGCTTGAGCCAGGAGGATTTATAAGAATCGAACATATGTTGTATGTTCCAGACTTAAAGGTAAACCTACTCTCAGTTGCAACATTTGAGGATGAAGCCTATGCAATTGCATTCCATAATGGTCTAGTACTTGTATATTCAAGAGAAGATGCTCCAGACACAACCATAGTGCTTGGTGTTCGCAAAGAGAGGTTATACAGGTTACTTGGAAGAACTATAGTTTGGTCAAATGGTTACTTGGATTCAACATCAGTTTCTGCATCAGATTCAATGTCAAATTCAATACCAACGTCAAATCCATTTCCAGAGGTCAAAAGCTGGGAGACTCCTCCCAGTACAATTGGAAGAATGAGTCCATAAGTAAACCATATTTAAAAAATTAATTGTAAATATGTATATTTGTAAATATAATATGCATTTGTGTATATCTCCCAAAGTATATTGGAAGTCTTGTAAGCCATTCATTGTAAATTAGAAGAGTGAGAGGGACTCTATATAATTTGTATATTGCCACCTTGTATAAGTGAGAGAAATTTTGTAAGAGAGTTTCTATATCTCCACCTTATATGATGTTGAGAGTGAGAGGGATATCATTAAAGAGATTTCTAGATAGCCACCTTTACATATTGTTTTAGAGTGAGAGGAATCTCGTTAGATATATTTCTAGATAGCCACCTATACATATTGTTCTATAGTGAGAGGAATCTCATTGTAAATATTTCTAAAGCCTTTAGACAATAGTATGGATAATTGTATTGTCTTGTAATCAACTAAAGGGATACATATGGATCGAATTGTCTAAGATGACATTCTTGATTCTGAAGAACTCAAAGTGAAGGAACAAGAGGATGAAGGTAGTTGGAGAATGTAGATCAGAAGCGAAAAGAGCATCAAAGTAATGAAAAACTTTCTAGATCTGGTAAAGGAGAAATATTCATCTTCGAAAATAAGAGGCATAAAGGTGCATGTTATAAGCATATTTTTAAAATACTATGTCATGTTCGTATCGATGTATACCTTGAACATAAGCAAGCAAGACATGTACAAATGATAATGGTACAAGGAGAATTGATCTTCAAGGAAGGAGCAACAATGAATATAGTATTCATTTAGGGACTCCTACAAATACATCAAGCAGTACAAGAACATAAATTCCAAATGGGAAAGGAATAAATAAACATTTGACTTGTTTTCATATTGGTTGAGATGGAATATCTTCAACAATACAAGATGGGAGTGGATGTTGAAATACAAGATACATGTATTACAGAGATTCAGTGAAAAAGACTTTTGTTGTAGGGGAATCTATGAGCCAGAACCAGAGCTATTAGCGACAGTGTCAGAGGGCCAAAGTGAGAGCTATATTCTAGAGAATCGGGAAAAAGTGCAATGATCTAGTACTTGAGATCCAAGATGCAAGATGAAGACTAGATTCCAAAAGAGTCAGCAAGATGGAAACATGAATTATCATCACTAAGTTGTTGAAAATATATACTTTTATAGGTCCAAAAGTTCTTCAGTGGGAAGGTGTGATCCAGGAGGATCTAAGGAATTCTCATAGAGGTCAGAAGGATCTGGAATGCTCACAGAGATCCCAAGGGATCCAGAAATGTTCAAAATTATACCATCTCAAATCATCTTGAAAATAGCATCAATGTGTAGATCTCGTTGTCATCTTTCCAACAATGTAAATGGTAAGTCAAATGGATTCCATATGCAAAAGTTATGAGCGATCAAAGTTTCAGTCAAACTAGTTCAAAGGTCAAAGTACATGGGAAAATAGAGGTGATACGTGTCACCACTGTAACGGTGATTTGTGGCACATGATTATTAGAAAATGAATGGGAATATTGTACCTCCATGTGGATGAATTACAGGTTGACAAGTGGTGCACAAGTGGACAACTCCTATGATGACAAGTGGTAAGGTCATCCAATGAGGGGTCGCCACATGACAATCTTCCATTAGCCAATATTGGTTAGTGTATGTTCAAATTATGGAGTCAATGGGGGTTGAACCCATGACCTCCATAACCTCCCAAGACTTAACATAATCCCCACTACCAATGTGCCATACTTTAGGTCTTAACCTACATATGGAAAACATTATATTCAAATTAGTGTTAAAGTTTGTTTGGGTGGCCAAAGGGTCGAGGTCCTAAGACCTCGACCCTAGCCCTTGGTCCATATAAAATACCACATAACCATGTTATAACCACATAGGGGCTAACTTTATAGCCACGAAATAATATATGGTATATACTATATACCATATAACACATGTATTAAACAACGGATATATCGTAACCGCCCATTATTATATAACATATGGTTTGTAACAAAACCAAAAATATGTGCATGGAAGTGGATCAAACCTGGGACCTTCGGGGTTAGATTCTGTAGTTTTAACCAACCCACCACATAAGCCACTTATTACAAGATTCCTTACAATTTAGAATTAAGTTTCCACTAATTCATATGGAGGTTGGATGGGCCTGGGCCTATATATTGGGCATGGATCTCAAGATAGCACACATCCCTATGTATGCACATTCATAGGACCACATGGATCCTGAGGTGGCACAGTTTCCAAGAAAATACATGGATTTCGAGTTCATACAAATGTCTAGATTTACGTGCTAAGAAGAGGTTAAATATGGTTGTCTCATAAAGCATGCCATGAGGTATATTGATGGAACATAGGCAACATTATATTCATTTTTCATGATTTTTCACAAGGATCGTGAATTTGAGGTCTACTTTGTGATTTGAAGACATTTGTAACATTCTTAGCTCAATTTTTTGTTAATGATCATTTAATGTATTATTTTACATGCCAAAGAGGGTGAAATTGAGCTAGTTATAAATTGGTCGACTTTATTGTCAAATTTCTCATAATTTTGCAAGAATTTCAATGGTGAACTTATTTTCTTGTTTTCTTGTTTTGAGTTATGGAATTAAAGAGATCCTGTTAAAATGGCTATGTGTAAGCACATGTTGTCATGATTTTGATATTTGATATGGAGAAAGTAGTTTTCATTAGCTTGAAGGGAACTTAAAGATGAAACAAAAGTATGAGTTCTTTTGTTTTATGTTGTGACATCTCACTATTCTGCAATTTAATAATTAGTTTATGATTTTTTGGATAAAGAGCACATCATCATAATTCTGCAAACCACCTCAATACGATCAGTAAATTATTCTGGATCAAGTTAGATACTACATGTATATATGTAAAGAAATAACTGGTGTCTAAGGATTTTCGAATCAATCCACCAATCCTGTACATGTTTGGTTGAGTTCATCATAAAGATAATGCATAGTTTTTCTTTGTTTCGTATAAAACTATTTAATGATTATGTTTTGGATTAAAAAATCTATTAAGCTTGGTGAAATTTTATAACTTGCATATTCTTGATTAAGTTGAAATGTGAATTTGCACAAAATGAATGTTGTCAACATCACAAGACCTAAAATTCAGATCACAACAATGAGAATTGTGATTTTGTTCATTTAATTTATATCATCATCAAATCCTCACTTTGTTCTAAAAAATAATCATTATGTTTTTCCCAATTCTATGCATCTTTATCTATCATACTCTTTCACTTTTTTCTTCTTGTTTCTACCAACATTGACATTAGGGTGATGATACTTTGCAAGTATTTTGAGAACACCTCGTATTTCTATTTCCCCCTACCTCATACCAAGCCCAAGATCAATGAAACATATGCTTTGTGGGATTAATTCTTGGAACAACATTTTTGAAGTTGTGTGGGATTTTTAAGAAAGCTAGGGAAAAGGTAAGATAATTTTTATAATCATCAAATTTATACATTAGGGATTATGATCTAGCATCCCAATATTTCATGCATTTTCACATGGTTTGAGAGATAAAGTGAACAATAATATCCTCAATAAAAATAGCATACTTGATGATCTTGATGAATAATTTCTCTTAGTTTCGTGTTTCTGCAGATCTTAGGAAGCTCCAAATTATAAACATATTAGAGGACAAGAACCAACCTCGTTGTTTGCAGACAAGAAAAATGATAGGACTCTGTCAGAGGAAATGAGTGAAAAAATTCACACAGTTAGAGGTGTGCATGGTTTTTATGTGTTGAGCATATGTGACCCAACAGTAAGGCTTGCAACAGATGCATTGGCGTGCAAGTTACTATGGAAATGCAGAAAATACCAAGTGCCAATGGGAGTGATAGTTGTGACTGAGAAGTGTGTCAA
The DNA here is from genome assembly GCA_009831015.1 of Picea engelmannii. Lineage (NCBI taxonomy): Eukaryota > Viridiplantae > Streptophyta > Pinopsida > Pinales > Pinaceae > Picea > Picea engelmannii. The sequence continues at coordinate 193,741 of ML786331.1, read as the reverse complement.
AGGGATCTCAATGAGATGGGTGCCTTTATTATTGAACCAACGCCTCATCAATTGTGTAGAAGCACAAGATAGAGGCATGGGATTCCATTACCCATGGTTTCTAATTATGATTGTGTTCACAGCATGGGAAGAGCTGAAAGATGTGCATTTCTTGGGTCTCAGAGGTAAGCCATGCTTAGCAGCTAAGTATTGGAACTTTAGGTACACAAATAAAAAAAGAAGACAGATCGACAGTAATGTGGATTTATTCTTGTACGAAGAAAGGATTTGGAAGTGCATCAAGGATACACCACGCATTTCAACACAACTCGTAGAGAAATACACCTCGATTGTGCGGTTTAGGGAAGACTGACACCATATGAATATACAAGCGAAAAAGGACCCGAGAGAGGAATGGGTCCAAAAAAAATACAAGATCATTGAAGAATACATCCACCTGATCATGCAGGATTGGGATCCGGATTGGAAAGTTCATGTGAATAGAAATGAGACGGAGCACTTTGATAATGATGTTGAAGAATGGGGTGATGAACAAGGTAATGGATAGGGAAATGAATAGGGCAGAGACGCAGAACATGCACAAGAAATAGTCAGAGAAAAGAGGAAATACAAGGTCAAGGTTCCAACCCCCCCTGCGCGCAAGAAGAAGAAATCTCACAAAGAGCTAGTCATTTATACTATGAAAGATGATGACATCGGCATAATTGGCTATCAAGTGAGGGATGTCATAGAAGAAGCAGTTGAGAAAGAGTCATGTAAACAAGAAGAACTACACCAGCAGGTGCAGGAACGGTTAAAAACATTGCAATAGATCTTGGAAGCAACAATGATAACATGAGAGCACAGATCCAGTGAAGGACCATCAACAAGCCCAACTGGGGAAACAAGGGCCACAAACTCCTACTGTTAAAAGATGGCAACAAGGCACAGAGTGTTGTAGATCTCACCAGATGTAATTGACTTCCCTATGGCAGACATGCAATAGAAAGTACAATGATTAAATCACCTATACTTAGTCGTTTCACAAATTCCCATAGCATTACTACAAGGCTTGCACATCAGTATTTCACAAGAAATAAGGTTATGTGTAGATTCAACATCAAGCAAGTTGGAAAAGGTAGCGGCAGTGATCCAAAATGGATCCAGAGAAAGCTAAGAACAACTCATAACATGCAAAGGCAACTCAGGACGCTCAAAATGGCTTCAATAGACAGAGAAAGGGAAAACATTCAAAGTTCCCAAAACTTAGATAAAATGGCATGATCGCAAAGAGCGCGTCGCAAGATTTCTAATTGCACAAATGGCTCGTAAAACGGAGTTACGGATTGAAAGATATTCGCGGTCAAAGTTTTGGTCAACCTAGCCCAGTCAGCATGGATGAGTCAACATCCGTACTACTGGCGTCAACATCAGTATAGATGATGTCATCATCCATACAACATACGTGGAAAGCGTAGAGGGTGACATGTATCATGTTGATGCCAGCATGATGACATGGCATCACGAGAGGCTGCCACGTGTCACTCATTTTTGGACTTTTCAGGCCCAGATGTGGACCAATGAAAAGTTACCACATGGCAATCCATACACTACGAGGCATGATGATGTGGCATCCATACACACGTGGCAGAGAGGTGACGTGGCAGGGTGACGTGGGCCAATGATTGGCTTCCATGTGGCCCAGTCATGGGCCGCCACGTGGCAGTGGGCAAATGCCCAATGACGGCCATCAACTGAAATATTAAATATATATATATATATATATATTACATGCCGCCAAATCTACCGGTGGTTCCACCAGATTTGGTGGCATATTCTGTCAGCCGCCAAATATAGAATCCGCCAGAATCTTCGCCATCAGTTTAGCAGCGTGCCAAAATTTTGTTATAACCATGTGTTAAAAGGGGAGTTCGTGGGATTCAATCCCGGGACCTGCGCCTAACCACCGACTTAATATAGCATCCACTAACCGGTGCGCCAAACCACCTCATCAATGCATAACCGCCCAGTTTTTGTATAAAAGGGGGCTCTTCGCCAGTGTACGGGACGAAGGAGAACCAAGAGTGTGCTCGTACGAATTTTGGCATGGATTTTGAGACAAAGCACGCATTTCAATATTTTTTCCAGTCATTTATTGCAGAGGTAGGGCACAAAAACCGAGGCGGGGGTGTCTCTTGGGCCTGGAAGTGTCAGACTCGGATCGAGGCGTGGAGATAATCATTTTTAGGTAATTTTATGCCATGAACGCAATGGTGATGTTATTTTTCTTATCTGAGCAAAGATTATGTAGATTAACTCCAAAATGAGGTATACTTATGTATTTTTCCCAATTCTTTTGTGAAGTTAATAAAAAGACCTACCCATTTGAGAGCAGGACCCAAGACGTAGTCAACCAAGGACGAACTCCGTTATCAAGTTTTTGTGTTCATATTGCATGCTTGTGTCTCTTTCCTTTTGAGCTTTCCTTCTTTATGGTGTACTTTAGTTTATGCTCATTTAATACAATTCTTTAATAAGTCACCGGACGAAAAAGATCCTGGATCAAGCAGAGAAGATAGACTTTCAATAAGATTATACAATTTATTTACAGGAGAAGAGCATGGCTGGGGAAAAGGATGAAAGGATATTGAAGGAGAAAAGAGAGGTTGAGGAAAAGGCCGAAATAATATTGAAGGAGAAGGATGAGATTGAGATAAAGGTAGAGCGAATAGAGAAGGCCATCCAAAAACTCGAGAAGGATATTCCATAAATGTTGATGGTGGTAGAAGACACTCTTGAAGAACAAGTCTCAACAATCAGGGAATTCATTAAATGCTTCCGCACTAGGATTGAATACTTGGAATCATGCACCACACCAAGGACACCACTAAAGGAAAATGAAGAAAGAGAAGGAACCACTACGACCTCGGTAGCAAGTATTAAGAGACTAGAGGAGGAATGTGCGAAGCTATGTGAGGAAAGCACACATATTTGGACAAATCTGATGGAGAATCTATAGATGAAGGTTGTGGAAGCTAGATTAAGGGATGCATAGGAAAAATCACAGAAGGCTTTGAAGAGCATAAGTATGTTTCCACCAGCTGAGCGCATGGTAGCCATTCTGGAAAGTCAACGGTTATATATTGAAATAGACTAGATAAGGGAACATATGAAGATTCTCCTACCACTGCAGGATGAAGCACTCGGGGTAATAGGATAATTAGCAGTTGTGCAGAGTACAGTAAAGCAAGTAGCACACGATAGTGAGGAGAAACCCATGGCCTTGACTGCACAGGTCGTAAAGGAGATTTTGAAACAAGAAGCAAAAGTCGAGAAAGAAGTCACAACAAGAAAGGAAACCCTCCATAATTTCATGGAAGCATGGAGGGGCGCGACGCAACATGATTAAGTAGCTCGGGATGAGCGACAGGTGAATGTTGGGGACCTGTTGGACATGCATTTTGAAGAGCAAAGAATGAGAGCACGTGTAAAAGTAGGAAGAACCATATTTAGGCATGTAAAAGCATATAAACACGCAAAAGCGGGAAGAACAAAAATCAGGAATGTAAAAGCAGCATGCAAGCGTAAAGGTAGGAAAAACACGCTCGAACAATGAGTTGTCATGGGTTGTAATCATGAGTTATCATAGGGTTTTGGATAAGCAAATAGGGTTTTCAGCCCTAAATTCTATGTATAAATGTGTAATGGGTTGGGTAGAAAAGGTTGTTGTTGTTGAAGGATGAAATTTGAGTTGATGATAGGTTGAGGTTGAGAGAATAGACTAAGAATGAGACAGAGTCTATGTCTAAAGGTTTGGGGAGAGTTTTGCAGAGAGAGGTTTTCACTGTAGAGTGGCTAGGAAGTATGGGAAAAGATATCATGATATATCTATTGTAAGCACAGTGCGCAAGCCTGAGATGATTACACAAAGAATAATAAAGAAGTCAGACGTTGAGGAAGTAGCCCAAGAATTGGGTGAACCACATTAAGTTATGTGTATGAATGTACTTTTATGTGATCATCCATGGATGTTATATTTATGCATAACTAGATATAGATATATTTATTCAACGATTGACGCGCAATAATTATGAATGTTACATTGAATAGTTTATGTTGCAATGTCTATCACAATGGTGCTACATAATTACAGTTTACTAATTAATAAAGGGAAAAGGGACAAATAATACAGAGCACAAGGTATATAAGTGGGAATGAATATGATGGTATCCTCCCATACCCTCATCCCTACATAAACTTGGTTCCTACAGCCCCAATAGATACCTCGGGTGAGACTTCACTTGCATGCAAGTGATGCCGAAAGGGACGGTATTTGAAGGGATTTGTTGGTAGGATAAACTAAACCTAGGGTTTTATAAACGAAAGCCGACATCTATATTCAAACCTCTTTGAATATGATTCTCCCTATCCATCTCAAACTGAACAAGCCAAGGATGAATCCATCAATGATACCAACAATTGCAGTGATGATGCTTCTTTACAATTAGATATTTCTCACCCTAATAAAATAATTCCAATTAATTCCCTACCTTACTCAATTTCCTTCCCCATTAAGTTTCCTCATCCTAAGAATCTTTCTCTTCCATCCATAGAGTTTTCCTTTAGGAAAATTGGTTCAAACTACCAACTTTGTGTATGTTGTAGTTTTTCTTTATGTTTTTGGGTCTTGGACAACCACTGATGTTTTTGTATATGTCAATGGTTCAACTAATATGGAAATTTATTATGTTTTCCCTTCCTGGAAATATATACCTAACCCAATTTCTTGTGCTATCTTCGGTGGTAGTATTGTCTTTTCCTGCTATGTTTCAAATATTTCCCTAAATATTGGTGGTGAACATCTAAAAATCTATTATGTAACCATGATGATGTTTCTTGTCCTATTATGCTCTCAATGCCTTTTCTAGATACTATTGAACCCATTACTATAGGAGAATCATTTGTTGGTTTCAACATCAATGGAAAATGAATAATAGTTCCTCAAAAAAGGATAACAAACCTTTCTAACCAAAGCAAGAGATTGACTCAACAAAATACTTTTTGTAATAGTTCCTCAAAAAAGGATGATAAATATTTCTAACTAAGGAAAGAGTTTGATTCAACAAAATCATTTTTCTTTCATTGGTATTATTAACTTCTATAACACCAAAGAGCTCCCCCGAATTTAAATGAATGTAAGAATAAGAGAAGTCCCCACAAATCCTTCAAATTGAATTTCAATTATTGTCTCTATGCTTTAATCAACCTTTGGCCTTTTGGCATAAATACATGCATTGGGTTACTATCCATACTAAGCATGATAATTATATTCAAGGTAAAGTTGTTTCAATTAGTCATTCTAATAAAGAAGAAATGAAAAAGTAAATTCATGAGTTACTAGAGCAAAATCTTCTATATCCTAGAAAATCTCATTATGCGTGTGTCAATTTTCTAGTCAATAATCATGCTAAACAAGTCTAAGGTAAACAACGACTTGTCATAAATTACAAACCTTTGAATCATATCATTATTCATTTTCCTTATCCCATCCCTAATAAGGATATGATCATTCAAAAGGTTGTTAGTTCCAAGATCATTTCTAAATTTGACTGCAAATCAAATAATTTCTAGAGTAAATTTGTTGATCATGATATCCATAAAAATGTGTTTTCTATCCCTGTTGGTCACTTTGAATGGTTGTTCATGCCACTTTATTTTAAAAATACTCCTACTTGGTTTAACCATCACATGTATTCTATATTTCAAGTTTGCATGAACTTTCTAAGCACATATATTGATGACATGATGGTTTTATCCTCATCTCTTGATGATCATTTTAATCATCTATATAGATTTCAAAAAAGGGTTGATCGATATGGTGGTCTTGTTCTTAGAAAATCCAAATTAAAGTCTTTAAAATCAATATCTACTTTGGTATTATTATTGGTGAAGAAAAAATTATCATGAAACTATTTATGGTGTCCAAGATCTTTGCATTCCTTGATAATCACCTAGATTAAGACTAAAATCCAAATATTTCTTGGTTGCATAAATTATGTCAATGAATGTGTTATCAATATCTCCAAGAAAATATCCTCTATCAAAAAACATTTTCACCTTAGTGGTGTTATCACGGGACTTGTACTTGTGCAAATCCTTCCACAAGATCCCAATTTTGTGTAACAATTGGAATAATCTACCACTACCACCTAAGTAGATACTTCCCTCGTTTTAGTGATGGAAGAGGTCCACCACAAGGGAGGCTTCCTTGGTGACCTGAACCTCAAGGGATCAAATAGCAAGATTAGTCAAGCCTACAACCCCCTATCTTGGTCACCTGATAGTTTTATCTAAGTCCAAGAAAGGAGATGAGAGGTAACGAAGTAATTGTTGTACATGTACGAGACAATAAATTTTATGACCCAAGGGGAGCATATATAAGGCTAAATGTATATGATATGACCCCAAGGGGGGGGGCATATATGGGCCTAAATGTACATGTAATGTGTAAATATATATGTAATAGGGTCAGCCTAATAGTAAATGGGCCTCATGTCCAAGTGTGAATAGGTATATATATAGATCATGTGTTTATTATTGGGACATGTGAATCGTGATGTATGAATGTATTTGGTTATTTGGAAAAGGTTCTCCTATTATTTCAGAAGTTATTGTGTAACTTATCTATCTTAGAATTGTGCTCCATGCTCACATTTCTGTACATGGTGTGTACTTTTGTTCTCTTCTGATAATTTTAAGTATTTGGTTCGTTACATTTGGTATCAGAGCACCAATCCTAGGGTTTTGCTTCCTCAAACAAGACATATTGTCATTTTTGCTATAAATTTGTTTCAAAGCCACTTTGGAAAGTGAAACTTGGAGTCTATTTACAATACTTATCAAGGTATATGTGGCATGTGTTATCCCTAACTCCTAGGGATAACAAAGGATATGATGTCTCAAGGCCCTCAGGCTGCAGACATGGAGTACCAAGAGACATCCTGACCAGTAGTATCCACTTGCACAGATAGAGACCCACCTGACCACCACAGCTCCAGGATCATCTTGACGGTATCCACCACATCAACTGGACTCTGGAAGACATTGGGTCTTGATCCATAAGGTACAAGTCAGGTATTATGGTGAGTTTCATTTCAATATTTGAGGCATTTGAGTTTGTTGCATCTATTACTTCTTTTTATTATGTGACATTTGCTTGGACATTATGCTCTTTTCCCTATTTCACCTTGGTGGTTAACATTGTGCCCTAGTAAGTGGGTCACCCTTAGGGATAGGTATGCTATTGGGAGGTCCTTTTTACAATTCATCATGACATTCCCAACTATACTTTTCAATTTCCATATTCCATCCCCTCGTCTCCTCGCCTTTTGGGTTTTTCAGGTGTACTGACCCAAGAAGGGGTTGTCCCTCACTTCATGGAAAGAAGGGACTGAAGGCCCAAAGGTTTATGGCTGGAAAAAGATAAAATATTGATTATGAACCTTCCAGATTCTCGCCCAAATAGGTCTTGAGATCAATGAAAATCTTCTCCTAAAAAATCAAAGACATGCAAAATCAAACACATAACATAAATGTCCCACTTGATTGAGGGATTTACACAAAGTGGGTTACAAGCTAGACTATATCCCCATGTAATTATGTGTACTTATCCCTTTAAGAGACACTTAGGTAATGCCCCCAAAGCTAATAAATTCACCCTAGGGAGTACCTAGTGTTTGGACCTTAATTAATTAATGGAAATAAATGGGCTTGGAAAAAGGATGCATTGAAAACGAAGGTGCAACATACCCTCTACAAAGGCACCCATAAGTGAGACACTAAAACCCCTTGTATGTCATGAAACCCATGCCCAAAATTATTCCCCTCATCCATGGCACATCATCCACATAAATTAGAGGGAGGTCCCCTCGGGAAACACCCTTAAACTTGAGGAACAATTCACCCAATAGGTCATTTTTTCAACCCTCCCATACCTAAACTTGGAAAATTGCATAGGGTCTTTGAGAGTTAGTTTATTTTGATGAGGTGGTTTGGATGTACTTGCTTAGATGGATATTTATTGATTTTATTTACTCATCATTATGCTTTGACTTGAGATCCTTAGAGGGTGTATCCATTTGTATTAGAAGGACCGAGCTGGTGGAGAGTTTTGGAGGAACAAGCCTAGCTTGGGCTTCCATGGGGCTTGAATCCCACAGGTTGGATGCTAAGGGCCCACATGTCGGATCATGAACACATGCCTTTGGAGGACTATAATACATCATGAAGGAGCTAACCTATCCCCTAGCACAGAAACATTTTTCCCAAGAAGTCCAAAATGTCACCCTTGAGGGTTTGACATCATAGTGGGGCTAGGGTTTGGTGGTGGTTGAGGACACTTGGCACGTTTTGAAGGAAAGAGCCCATGGGTTTTGGATGATATGGATTGGATCAAAGACACTTGGCCTTTGGAGGCTTAACTCGCCCATATCCAACTCAACAACTTGACTTAATGTGCCAAAAGTTACCCAAAAGGAGGGTGACATCATGTTTTAGGGTTTCTTTCATGTGCAAAAGTATGAATTAAATAATATTATTTTGTAAAGAGGAAATATTAGGGTTGTAGACCCCTTATCTTGTGTTTTACCCTATATTATATGGAAAAACTATGTTTAGAACATTTTGTATAAATAGGGATCATTTGTATCTCATTTTGACATAACTCTCCCTCTTGTGGGAGGATACTTGGCTGAAATTTGCGCCCCTCTTGGGAAAAATCTCTCTCTCTCTCTCTCTCTCTCTCTCTCTCTCTCTCTCTCTATGGTTCTCTACTCTTGGAGTCTCTTTCTCTTTGTTTTGGTGATGAAAATTGCTTGGTAACTAGGGTTTTGTCTTGGCATTTCTTGGAATTGGTAAGGAAAATATGCACTTTGTTAGTTTTATTTTTTGTTCCATGCTTGTTATTGGCTAGATCCTTGGAGGAGTATAAATATTTAAAACCTCCACCAAGTTTTATCATTATTTTTTGTTGAAAAGGATATTGCAAAGGTTGCTAGGAGGAGTAAAATGGTTTACACCCTCCTAGACTTTACCTCGTTAGGGTTGCTATCTCAAGAGAGTAAAAGGGAATACACCCCTTGAGATTTAGTATGTCCTGACTTAATACAAGAAGACTCCATTACCCATTTTTCAAGGCACTGATCTTTTATTGCATTGGAGAAATAAATTGTTTGCATTGGTAAACATAATTTTGGGAGATATTGGATTTGTTAAAATTGGATTATTTTCTACATGTTATAAGCATTATTGTGTCCTAAGGGCGTCCTCTTTTAGCCAAGATATTTTTTTCTGTAAAGATTTTAATTCTATATCCATTGGGGTTGCATCAAACCCTAAACAAATCTCTAATTAACTCACAACTCAACCATCAGAATTTGTTAAGAGTTTGTCGGCATAATCTACTATTCATTGCACATCTTTTGGGTGGATTCTTCGCAAGTTTTGGTGGCTGATTTTTCTGTTGTAACAACTCATTTGCTACATCCATAAGGATGAAAATTGCATCTCTGTAATACTTTTATTTCAGCCTTATTTCATGCTAGACTCTTTCTCTTTCATTCTTGAGTTGAACTAGTATTTGCTAGCTTGCCTCCTACTTATTTTACTAGACCTTTAGCATATTCATTTGTAGCTCTTACTATATCTTTTTTGTTGATATATATTATTGTTTATTTATGCAAATAGGGACAGCAAGATTAACTTGTTGGTCCACCTAACATATTACATGCATACTTGGCTTTTCTTGTGTCTCGGGAAAGTATAATCACCCTTTGCAGGCACTCATACCTCTTGGAAACCATTGGCTACCATCAAGACCCTTTCCAAAGCCTTTCCTCACTTAGTATCCTGAGCTATAGGGGGGGGCTCTTTCATCTCTCCACTTTCCAACTCATTCCCCCCAAGTTCACCGGGATTCCCCCCTTGAGGTGATTCTTTCATCTCTAAAGTGACGAGAATACCTGCCTAAGGTGACAACGGGTAGGTGTTCTCTTAGTTGTCGCAATTTGGTCGTTGGGTCGAGATTTTCCCAACTTACAACTTGTGCAATAACATAATGAATTTCAACTTTTGGGTCATTGTACTTTCAGAGATACACTCTATGGAAGATAGGGTGTTTTACTAGTTCTGTAACTAGCCTCAAATAGGTGTTCCAAGTGAAAACGTGATATAATATACATTTATCCCTATACATGCTCCCCTTGGGTCATAACAATGAAAAAATTGTAACATAGATTAGACAATTACTAAGTTATGAAGTAAAATGATGACCTCTTAGACACTAGATAGTCAATAAATGATATGGTTGTTGCAAATTACAATAGTAAAATAGTTGTACAAAAGCAATTAGTATATTGAAAAATAAGCAAATAAAAGCACTCGTAAATGTAGAAATTTACCATGAAATCTAAGCCTTAAACAAGTATAACAATATCCAATTGCTAGAAGAATTTTTTGAGTAGCTTAAGCCACTTATCAAGGTGTGTATGCAACAAATTAGAGAAATTTTTAGTGGTTGTAGCGAACTTTTGTAACATCAACAATAAATAATGATTGTTTGCTAGAATTAGGGTTGGGAAAGTTAGTAGAATATTTGAGAGATACATATTATCAATTTTAAATACTATTTTTACCACAAGAACAAATCTAGACTAGCGTCATTGTTCTCTGGGGATCATGGAGTCACACATGCATAAACTTGAAGGTTGAACTAGTTGAAATAAAAGATATTGGGTCTAAACCCTAAGGTGAAAACATTATTGGGCCTTAGGACTAGACCTTGGAGAAAATAGTTCCTAGTGTGCAAACACTCTTGAGCCCTAGGTTTCATTTTCTTTCTTCTTATTCCACTTAGGTCAAGGATCAAAGACTAGGGTTAAAACCCTAAAGTGAAAGCACTTTTGGGCCTTAGGATTTTAACCCTAGAAAAGTTTTCACAAACTTGGACGATAAAGACTTGATGAAGGAAAGAAGCACTTATGTCTCCTTCCCAGGGTTTCAACTAGACTAAGAAACTTGCAACAAGATAGCAATTTACAATTTTAACATTAGCAAGAGACAAGAAATTGTAGCAAATTACTTACTTCTTCCAATTATCTAGACCATTCAAGCCCTAGTTGCATAAAATAACCATCCAAGAGAGAAAAACATCCACAAGAATCCTTCTTCGAGAGTAGTTCATGAGTAAAAGAGAGAAAGAGAGAGAAAATAGCAAATTTTTTAAGAGTTTCCCCACTCTAAGTGAGTGAGGAGTGATGATGAAAATGAGTTAGAGTGTTAGCCTTATTTATAAGGTAACCCTAGCACTCAATTATACACAAATGTCAGAAAGCCGCCTATAAAGTGGGGCCGACCCCTTAGATTTACCTGTACAAATGATAAATGTGAAAAAATAATACAAGATAGGTCACACATGTGGTGACACATTACCCTTGATGGGATAAGAGGGCCTCTCCAAGGCCAATGTCATCGTCTGAGGTGCAATGGTGGTAGAAGAATGCTATGTCCATATCAAAATCATCAATGGAGTCCAAGTGGAAGAAAACCTCGTCATCATCCATCAAACCCTAGAATGACATCATCACCTAGAAGTCTGGAATCCAAGGTGAAAAGTGCATCGTCTCCGAGTGCCCCCAATCATCTCCCTATACAACATCCTCCATCCAATGCAAGGTAGGATCTGGGGTGTATATCCCAAGGTGGAGGACTTCTGCCCATCTATGTGCCACCATGACCATATATGTCAAAACCAAGCCCATTTTTCCATCATCCAAGGTCTCGAAGATGTGAGAGCCCATGTCTAAACGTGGCATGTCATTGGGTGACTCACTTCTCTGCATCACATGTCCCAAAGTCTTGCAATATGGGCACAACACCCTAGGTGAAATCTTGGTGCATCCTTCAAAAAACCATGTTAGGTCCATCCAAATCAAAACATAATATAAAATCAGGTAAACCAATGTTCATAAGAGATACTAGTCCTTAATTCATGCAAAGTAAGTTGTTATTTAAGATATAAGCCATATGAATAATTCACCTAAGTCTCCTCTTCAAGTATCACATTGGCCGATAACTTTATGTGATTTGGAAAGTTTTAATATGGGATGGAATTCATCAAAACTTATTAAATGTGCCAACCAAGAAATCGAAAGAAAAGACCCAGGTAGAGGGAAATGTCCTGAAGGAAACAATGAAAGAAAAGAACCCTTCAAGAGTAAGTGTGATAATGGTATGTGTTGGGCTTACTTCATGGATTATAGTGTCATTCAATCCATTTCTATGAGCGCTTGTTGCTTGAGGTACCCTTTCCTCGGTACATTTTAGATTCTAAACCCCTTCATTGCCTTTTGATACCCATTTATTACTTTGCAAGTACCCTTTACAGGTTTTAACCTTTATTCTTTTATTTTTACTAGGATAAAGTCTTATTTTAGATGTGCATTCAGTCCATCAGGAAACGAGGCGATTACCATTAGAGGGGGTAGATATCAAGCTGGCCTTTGGATTTTATAGGTGGCCTTTATCATTTTTTTATAGTTGTTGCATCAACCTCTCGACCTTCAGCCCCTTCTTCTCGTGAGAGAATGAACCATGACCCATTACATAATTTTAGTACATTGTGACAAGTTCCATGATGGAAGGTGTTAAGTATGGTGGGGAACAAAATGTTACCCTTGTGGGGGCCCCCCAGTAGTACCCATTTTCCCTAGGCAGTGACAACATGGGACGAGGGCACAAAAGTTGGACACCGGGATGAAACAAGGAAACAAATGTAACTTTGTGAGCCAGTGATCCATTATCCAATTTCAACCAATGATCCTCATCCATATGCCTACCAAATTAATCACAACACTTCGCATGAAATAAGGACTAACATACCTCATGGTGATGTTGGCGTACCATCTTCCATACACTGAGTTGCCTATATGTGATGAACTTGGATGATCTGTAGTTGTAAAGGGCATTCTGAGGGGGTATGATGGGTTGCTAACTGTGGAGATGTTGATCACAATCATGGTTGGGATCATTGTCTCCGTTGTAGGCCATGAGACATGATCTCCTATAGTTACCCCTAGGCATGGGGGGGGTAACATCTAGCTCCAACATGGGGACATGTGTTCACCGTAGAGTGCACAAGAACCTGAACATCTCTAGTTGTCCAAGACCTACAATCCTACACCCACTTCTAACAACACTAAAAATTAGAAGTACAGGTCGGTGGATGTGATCCACTAAGGTTAGTAGTAAATCAAAATCATGTTGAAAAGAAAAAATTTCACTACAACTATAGATGATAAATTAATGATACAATGATCAAATGTAAGTTCCTAGCATGTATGCATAATATATAAATGAAAATGAAAATTATATGCAAGAGAATGCAAGACTATGCTAGCATGAGTGCATGATGAAAACATATATACAAATGCAAATGCAATATGTAAATTCCCTAACTGCATAACTACCCTACATTGCAGTTGGAGAGCTAGATAAAATCATATAACCAATAAAACCATCCCAGGATTGCATCAAAATGCCTACCCTTGTTGATCCGGATTATTTTCGGCACGAAATGAGAGAGGAGATATAATAAATAAATGCACATAGATATCACAGATATCCAATAATATAATAGAAATATATCATAGATGAAACCATAAACACAAAGATATAGTAATACATGATTTCTATTAATGAAAGAAATGTACAGAGATTGTAAAAATATAGAGTGAAAGACTCGCTAGAATGGTGGCAGCTTATCTCTGAGAAGAGATGTGAAGGCTACTCGCATTCGCAAGAAGATGATTACAATGAGGCTCTGGAGGCCTTTTTACAATAAACAGGAATGTCAAAAACCCTAGACAGCCAAAACCTAACCCTAGGAGATGAAGCGCCAAAAGTCATGTGGGCCCCGTTTGAGTGAGTTAGTACATCAACTTCCTGGGATCACAACTTTTGCATACGATACCCATTTTAGGCGCATGATATCCCATTGGAAAGGTATCTTTGAGGAGAAGATCGATCTCGAAAAACCTTCTTTTAGGCCCTCAAAATGGCCCCGGAAGGTAAAAACAGCTAAAAATAGTAAATTACTGAAATTGTCAGAAAAATGTTTTGAGCCAGTTGGAAAAGGTGGGTGGCCACCGATATCCACTTGGATCACTTCTGCTTATAATAAACCAAAACAAGGATAATTCACAAAAATATCATGAGTTGATATGGACATTATATCATAACCAATCATAAAATCCAACTCATGGAGGTGGGTGGGACAGAAAAATTCATGCAAGGAGGCATCATCACAATATATCCCTATCCATCCTGGGACAACACTGAAAAATGAAGAAAAAATTTGATCCTCATCCTCAACTAAAAATATATTACTCGAAGGTCAATAAGGGATGAGAAGGAACATAAGGAACACTCTAAGGTTTCCCATGGAAGAAGAGAACGAAAGATAGGGGATCAACCCAGGCCTATAGGAAAAACTTTTCTCCCAACCCAAGGCATGTTTCCTTTTCATGTGTCCATCAAAATATATGCAACAAACCTTAAGTTGAAAACACTCTTGCTCAATGGACAAATCACCATCAGGAGGAAAATTCATAGCAGTATCTTCTGCGAAATAGAAAGACGAAAAAGGAAAAGGTTGGAAACTCTCATCACGGAAACCCTACTCTAGGAAAATCATCAAATTTATAGCATGAAGGTCATTGAAAATCTTCTTCATAGAATAAATCCAAGTTCTCAAAGGAATAGGTATCAAACCCTCCAAGATATGACTAGAAATCATCACGAGAGTGTTGTAATGAGTCATCCCTGAGTGGCTGGAATGGTTGGAATAAATATGTGATCACATCTTCTTCATGCCGCCACACATCTTAATGATCATCACTCACATATGGTTGTTTTAAAGATAAAAATTATATGTTCCTTCTATGAATACAACCCTTAATATCATAGATAGGACCTCCATCAAAACTGAAACACTTCATATCCTATCTTTGTCTCCCAACATGTATGAAATCGACAACATTTTCAATTGCATCGTCACCTTTGTTATAGCATGAAGGGTGTAATACATCCAAAGGATCCTCTAGAAATTCTTTACTTTCTTAATCATGAAATGAGGAAACATCAAAAACTTGGAAAAGAGTATAACTTACCATGTTTGTTTCTTCATGTGTAGGAGAAATGGAATCTTGGATGACTTCATCTTCATTAGATAGAGGAGCAAACACTGTTGTCTTGTCTTCATGAGGGGCCTCTTCATGGTTTGTATCTTCAACATGGAAAGCTTCATCACAATGTTCTTCAACATGCTTCACAAGGCATCTCATGTTATACTTTGTGTATTTGGTGACCTTCCTCATGCTTTACCTCTTCATGCTCTTGTTATCTAATCAAATCTTTGTTGTCTTCAATGAAATCATGAGATCATTATTTCCCCTCTTCGAGGGTTTGGTAACCTTATTCATGAATATCCTCTTTAACTTCTTGTTTCTGAATGAACTCTTCATATTCAACGGGGTTAGAAAACAACCCTTCTCTTTGGAGGGCCACTATGAGATTGTGGAGAATATATTCATGTCTTTTTGTTCTTAGGGCCCAATATTTGAGAAATTCTTCAATGAAGATTGTAAGAGAAGATATACGCTTCAGATGGAGAGTACGTTTAACCCAATTCTTTTGTCTCGTTTCCAAATATAATAAACAAAATCTTATTAGCACATCTCATTGTGTCACATTTATCTCTGAAACATAATTTAAGAAATTCATGACATGAGTAACAACCAAGGATGGACTACCATCAAATTTCGGAAAATTAAGCCCCCAATATGGAGAATAGTGATTTGGGCATCCCAGAACATTTTAAATGTCAAGAGAGGGAAACATTTCATGAAGTTCCCATGGTGCCATAATTTCATTACTTGAGAATATGCAACCTTACAAGGTCAAGAATAGGATGACACCTCGAAATATATCAGTGAAGTCACCAGATGGTCCCTTTAGGATAATCAAAGGTAACTTAGGGATTATCCCCTCAGTGGAGTCATTAGGTAAACTTTGAGATAATTTTACCAGAAAACTTTCATAGGGATAATGACTCAATCCTCCCCGGAAACAGTGCCAAAATTTTATCACAGGATTTGTACTTGTGCAAATCCCTCCGCAAGATCTCAATCTTCTATAACAATTGGAATAATCTACCAATGTCGCCTAAGTAGAGAC
The DNA here is from genome assembly GCA_009831015.1 of Picea engelmannii. NCBI lineage: Eukaryota > Viridiplantae > Streptophyta > Pinopsida > Pinales > Pinaceae > Picea > Picea engelmannii. The sequence goes on along the minus strand of ML786331.1, from coordinate 177,472 downwards.
TCCCCTCTTTTTAGTAGTGGAAGAGGTCCAGCACAAGGGAGGCTTCCTTGGTGACCTCAAGGGATCAAATAGCAAGATTATCCAAGCATGCATCCCCCCATCTTGGTCACCTGATAGTTAGGTCTAGGTCTAGGGAAGGAGATGAGAGGTAATGAAGTAATTTTTGTACCTGTACGAGACAATAAACAATTTGCAGCATAGAATAGACAACTACCAAGTTATGAAGTGAAATGATGACATTTTAGACACTAGACAGTCAATAAATTTCATGGCTATTGCAAATTACAACAGTAAAATAGTTGTACAAAAACAATTAGTATATTGTAACTACAGAAAATAAAAGCACTCATAAATGTAGCAATTTACCATGAAATATAAACCTTCAACAACTATAACATTATCCAATTGCTATAAGAATTTTATGAGTAGCTTAAGCCACTTATCAAGGTGTGTATGCAACAAATTAGAGCAATTTTCAGTGGTTGTAGTAAAATTTTGTAGCAGCAACAATAAATAATGATTGTTTGCTAGAATTAGGGTTAGGAAAGTTAGTAAAATGTTTGAGAGAGAGAGAGAGAGAGAGAGAGAGAGAGAGATTATCATTTTAAATACTACGTTTACCACAAGAAAAATTGTAAACTAGTTTTGTTGTCCTGTAGGGATCATGGAGCCACACATGCATAACCTTGAAGGTTGAACTAGTTGAAATAAAAGAGATTGGGTCTAAACCCTAAGGTGCAAACACTCTTGGGCATTAGGACTAGACCTTGAAGAAAATAGTTCCTAGGGTGCAAAGACTCTTGGGCCCTAGGTGTCATTTTTTTTCTTCTTATTCCACTTAGGTCAAGAATCAAAGACTAGAGTTAAAACCCTAAAGTGCAAGCACTTTTGGGCCTTGGGATTTTAACCCTATCAAAGAATACTTTCACAAAATTGGAAAATAAAGACTTGATGAAGGAGAGAAGCACTTATGTCTCCTTCATAGGGTTTCAACAAGACAAAGAAACTTGCAACAATATAGCAATTAATACTTTTAACATTAGCAAGAGATAAGAAATTGCAGCAAATTACTTACTTCTTCCAAGTAGCTAGACCATTCAAACCCTAGTTGCAGAAAATAACCATTTAAGAGAGAAAAATATCCAAAGAATCCTTCTCCAAGAGTAGCGCATGAGTAAAAGAAAGAAAGCATAGTTTCCCCACTCTAAGTGAGTGAGGAGTGATGATGAAAATGAGTTAGAACACTAGCCTTATTTATAAGATAACCCTATCCCTCAATTATCGACAAATGTCAACAATTCATCTCTAAAGTGGGGCTGACCCCTTAGATTTTCCTCTACAAATGATAAATGTGCAAAAATAATACAAGACAGGTCACACATGTGGTGACATCATACCCTTGATGGGCTAAGAGGGCCTCTCCAAGGCCAAGTGTCATCGTTCGAGGTGCAATGGTGGTGGGAGAATGCTATGTCCATATCAAAATCATCAATGGTGTCCAAGTGGAAGCAAACCCCATCATCATCCATCAAACCTTAGCAATACATCATCACCTAGAAGTCCAACATCCAAAGTGAAAAGGGTGGCATTTGAAGAGGAGAGGGTTTTACATCGTCTCTGGGTGTCCCCCAATCATCTCCCTATGCAACATCCTCCATCCAATGCAAGGTAGGATCTGGGGTGTATAGCTCAATGTGGGGGTTTTTTTCCACCATGACCATATCTGTCAAAAACAAGCCCATATTTCCATCGTCCAAGGTCCTGAATATGTGAGAGTCCATGTATGAACGTGGCAAGTCACTGGGTGACTCATTGCTCTGCATCACATGTGCCAAAGTCTTGCAATATGGGCACAACATCCTGCATGAAATCTAGGGGCGCCCTTCAAAAAACCATGTTAGAGCCATCCAAATCAAAACAGAATATAAAATCAAGTAAACCAATGTTCATAAGAGATATTAATCCTTAATTCATGAAAAATAAGTTGTTACTTAAGATATAAGCTATATGAATAATTCACCTTGGTATCCCCTTCAAGTATCACACTGGCTCATGAATTTATGTGAGTTGGCAAGTTTGAATATGGTAGGGTCTTCATCAAACCCTATTAAGTGTGCCAACCAAGACAATGAAAGAAAAGACCCAGGTAGAGGGATGAGTCCCCAGGGAAATAGTGAAAGAAAAGAATCCTTCAAGAGTAAGTGTGATAATGGTATGTGTTTGGATTACTCCATGGCTTATGGTGTCATTCAATCCATTTCTATGAGCGCCTTTGTATAGGGAGCACTTGCTACTTGAGGTACCCTTTTCTCGGTATTTTTTGCATTTTGAAACCTTTCATTTCCTTTTGATACCAATTTATTACTTTGTAAGTCCCCTTTACAGGTTTCAAGTTTTATTCTTTTATTTTTACTTGGCTAAAGTCTTGTTATAGATGTGCATTAATTGCATCAGGACAAGGGGTGATTACCATTAGTGTTCATTAATTGGGTTGGTTGTCATTGATGTCAACCCTTGAAGCAAGTTCGGTAGCAAATTTTGGTATCCCTAATAGTATGGTTAAGGGACTTCAGTTCGATTGATGTATAATGGTATGAATATTAATATATTTATAGGTAAGACTATTCTAGATGGATAGTACATGTCATCCCATTTCCAGTGATATGTGGAACGTTACATAACTCCTCACGGTTAGAGAGTTATGGCCTTGTGAAGTGGAAGAACCCTCATGAGTTATCTAGAAGGTCAAAGAAGTCAAATTATTCTAGAAGCTCCTAGAAGAAGTTGACTAGTCAAGTGGGTGAAACTAGGAGTTAATCATGGGTTAAGTTGTTGCAATAAGAAAATAATTAAAACTAATTTAGTTGCAACTAGAAGTGGATAATTTACTATTTGTAGCAAAGTGGGTTAGAAGTGGACAAGTGGTTAGAAGTGGGTTAACCCTAAAAGAAGGAAATTGGGTTAAGTTGGTTAGAAGGTAACCCCTTGAGGAAGCTACATGGAAGTATAAATAAGAGAGTAATGTGCTCCTATTAGCACCTATTGAGCACATAGAATATCTATTATTATGTAAGTTTTATTGCAAGTAATCACTAATACATCTGAAGTTATGCAAGTCTAAGGTAGTACAAAGGGTTGATGATGAAAGTTTCAGAATTACAAAAAGTACTGAAAAAAAAAACCTAGTTTTTTAGGTGTACGCGGGTTGCAGTGGAGAAGGGTGCGTACATACGTGGGATGACAATATAACAGGGCACATACATGAGAGAAAATCCATAAAAGCTTGAGAATATGAAGATGTCGGGTCTCTAGACTCTGAAAGCAAGCTCCCATGAAGGTCTACAGTGATCATGTACAATAGATCTATCTATAGGTTCAAAAGGTATGTCTTATTTTTATGTGTAGTTGGATTTTGTTGTCTACATGAGAAATGGTTATGGGTGTTTGAGGATTTTCCCTAGAGAGGCTATTGGTTGCATGGCACTTACTGTATAAATCAGATCTACAAAAATATAGTGCTGGTATAATTAATACTTATCATTGGTACATCTTGTTAGTGTTAAGGCACATCTTGTATTTATTGGCATATGGTTAAGGGTTTTTGTGGTACATGGTTGAGAGATTGTATTTGTGAAGTGGTTTTGAAGTGGTTGATGTATTGAGAGGATGTATATCAGTAAGGGTTTGATGTCTAGTCCATGTGAGGGTTATTATACTTGTTCATGATTATACACACGTGTATGGCACATGAGTAGAGAGATATAGATGCACTTGGATAAGGGATATGCATGAGTATGTATGCATAGGGCACAACTACAGTTTGGACATAGTGACAGGTTGTAGGTTGATGTGACAGAGGCAACAAAGGGTCAAAGTTTCTTAGGAAGGTGAAAACCCTAACTTTCAGAAGGCATACGCAGGTTGTAGTATAGACAGACCGCATACATACACAGGCTGCAATACAGACAGGTCACATACATACGCGAGTTGTAGCACAGACAGGTCACGTATCCATGGGTTTTTTTTGGTACAAGAAGATTGCAGGTACAGGTTGATCACGGGTCTTTGGTACAGGCGAGTTATAGGTTGTTGGAACAGATTGGTACAGGTTTACAATGGTATATCTCACAGTGACAGTGTGGCAGTGGTTTCATCATTTCACTTATATTTTAGGGCGTCAGGACGGGGCAAGGATAAGTGGTTGTAGCCACCTTTCAGTTGTAGCCGAAGAACATAGGGGGTTGTAGCATCCTTCTTGTTGTAGCCAGAGAAATAGGTAGTTGAAGCTTCCCTCAGGTTGTAGCCTGGAAATATAGGGGGTCATAGCCTCCTTCCAGTTGCAGCTAGAGAACAAAGAAAGTTGGTGCTTCCAATGAATGTAATTCTTAGAGACATATAAAAAAAAACATTATGTGGTTTTCTCCCGCATTGGGTTTCCACATAAAAATATTGTCGTACTATGTATGTGTATGATTTTTCATTGTTTATGGTTTATTTACTCTGCACTTATTGGATGATAATGTTATATTGATCATAAAGATAAATAACACTTACATACTATGGTTAAAAGGATTAAAAAGATCTATTATTGATTCACCGCACCCCCCCCCCTCTCATTAATCCAACAATTAGAGGGGGTAGAGCTCAAGTTGGCCTTTGGATTTTATAGGTGGCCTTTATCATTTTTTATAGTAGTTGCATCAACCTCTGGGCCTCCATCCCTTTCTTCTAATGAGATAATGAACCATGACCCATTACCAAAGTTTAGTACATTGTGACAGGATACAGGATGGAAGGTGTTAGGTATGGTGGGGAACAAAATGTTACCCTTCTGAGGGTCCCCCAGTAGTACCCCATTTCCATGGGCGGTGACAACATGTAACTAGGGCACAAAAGCTGGCCAGCAAGGTGAAACAAGACAACAAACATAACTTCATGAGCCAGTGATCCATTATCCAATTTCAACCAATGATCCTCATCCATATGCCTAGCAAATTAATCACAACACTTTGCATGAAAGAAGGACTAACATACCTCATGGTGATGTTGGCTTACCATCTCCCATACATTGAGTTGCCTCAATGTGATGAGTTTGGTTGATCTATAGTTGTAAAAGACATACTGAGGGGGGTTGTTGGACTGTTATCTGTGGACATGTTGGTCATTATTATGGTTGGGATCATTGTCTCCATTGTGCGCCATGAGACACAATCTCCTATAGTTTCCCCTAGGCATGGGGGGTGATAGGTGGTTCATCACATAATGTTACTACTATCATCAAAGACTGAAATTAGAATCCCAACATATTTCTTCTCTCCATTGGCCTTATGGTAAAGGCATGTTGATCCTTTACACAAATGCTTCTAATATTTTTTGGTCTACATTGTTAATTAAAAAACTTGACAAGGTTGAAGAAGTTTGTAGCTCTATATCTGATGAATTTTCTAAATCTAAGAAAGAGGTATCATTTTGGAGAAAAATAAGTATTGGCTATCAAACGTGGCATCAAAAATTTCCAATTCTACTTACTTCCTAAAGTATTTTTGGTCTAAATTGATAGCCATAATTTCAAGTTTTCTCGAAACAAAGGTTGAAGATTTACAACTCATAGCTCAAGGCAAGCTATTACATTGGCAACATTGGTTTAACATGTTTGATTTTACAATTGAATGGGTTAAGTCCTCTAATAATCATTTAGATTACACACTCACAAGTGAAATGGCTTCTGCAAGAATGTTTCATGATCAACTTAACACTAAACCTCCCAATTTTGATGATCTTACCCTATTTGGAAAGGTTTGAAAACTATCGCAGATAAACATTTTTAAGCACAAAAATTTATTTTCCTATGTTGTTATGCATGGTTTTGACTGTGACTCTTATGAACCTGAAGAACTTCCTTTTGGTGTCTTCCTTAAACACTAGTTTCATCACTCTAATCAACAATCATGGTAAGTGGGAATGAAATGATAGTATTATGGCTTATATGCTTTTCAATGCAAGACATACCCCCACGATTCGCATGACTAGAGCCACAAAATTCAGTTTAGCTATACTTACTCGTATTTTGGATACTTACTTTCTAAGTCAAAACTAGAAATCTATGATTGGAAAAGAAATGAGGGTTTCTCACTCTAGTTATAGCACTTCATAGACTAAGTTTGAGCCAGTGGTCCAACCAAGAAACAATCATGAACTGGCCAATCATCACATATTATTCTAGTACCTCATGCCTCTTCAATCTGAGACCTCCAAAATACAATTTGTATTATGTGAATATGATGATGCTCGATTGGGCCCCATTCTCCATTGCAAAGATTATTTTAAAGGTTACGCGTGTGACTAAAGATATTGTGTTTGTTTTAACAATGTTAGGTAATCAATATTTTTGCAAAAGTAGATTTTCTCGTGAGAATACATTATCACATGATGAGAAAACCCTCGATTGAAATCTACTTTAGATAAGGAAGTTGTGCAAAAGTAGCTTTGGTAAAAATAGTGTTTTATCATGAGTTGACACCATCACATGATGACAAGACCTTCGGTAGAAATCTACTTTTTAAAAAGTAGAACAAAGTAAGTTTGATTTGATTTCAGAGAGTGTTGGATCAGTGATGCAAGAAGATTCTCCAATAAGACATAATCTTATCTTTTAGTAAATAAAATTTAGTCTCCTCCAACTCAATAAAAATATGTTGTAATACCTGGCAGTATGTATCTTATGTTTGTTAAACATAATATCGAAGCCTTTGTGGCCACTTGTTCATTGTGAAAATTTGTTGCTTTGGATTCAAAGCATTACCTTTGTTCACCATCATGTCACTTTAAAATGCAAATAACATCCCTAGTGGAAGCCCTATTTGCACCCAATTCATGATTTTTGGCAAAATATGTTGAGATTTGGGTACCTTGGAAAGTGGTCCCCTTGCGTTTGTGAGTCTCTAAACACAAAGGGGGAGACTATTACCCTCATTACTTTACTTTATGTTCTAATTTCACTTTGACTTAGGAGTTTAAGTCAAAAGTGAAATATGACATTTAAGTCATTAAAGTGACATTTAATTCACTGTGTGGGTGAGTTAAGGACATAAAGCAAACTAAGGAAATTGGGTTTCCTAAGTGAGATTTTTGGATTAAATCTCACCCATTGATTAGACTTGGCTAGATTGGATCTAGGTCATTGATCTTTTAGGGTTTAGCCAAAGAGAGGTTAAAGGAGGGAATAGGGAAAAAATGAGATTCATTCTTCACTTGAGAGGAGAGGAGAAGGAGAAGGAGAAGGAAAAGAGCTCTTGGGTGCATATCTTGAGGAGGAGAAGGTGCATGAGGTCAAGAGTTTGGGAGGAGATTTAACTTGGCACTTGTCCACCATGGAGTATGGGCTACACCTTGGAGGAGGGCGCACACATCTAGAGAGGGGTGGAAGTGCTTGTGGAGGGGCGCATTCTTGGGAGAAGAGGCGCATCAAGCAAAGGAGAAGCGCTCTTTGAGGAGCATACTTACTTGTTGAGGAAAGGCGCACTATATGTGAGATGGAGGGTGCATGGCAAGGAAGGGCGCTCTCATTTGTAGATTTTTTTGCTTGGGAGGAGGGAGCGTCAACAAGGGCAAAGCAAAGGCAAAGCAAAAGTTAAATGCACAAGCAAAGGCAAGGTCAAATCAAAGGCACAAGGGAAGAGGTCCAAAGGTTAGCTAAGGAAAAGGGGCGCACCAAGGCAAAGGTAACCTAGCTTCAAGAGGCTAGCATGAACATCTTCAAGGGACTCCAAGGCTTCCGAGAAGGGTTGTTGTTGTACCAGGTTCACTTGTATATGTTTTTTGTGTTGTACATTTTGCTTTGAGACCTTCTATATACATCTACTCCAAGCTGGTTTTCCCCATGGAGGTTTTTCCAGGGTCATGTTGACAAAAAACTTATGTGTCGATTTTCATGCATGCTTAGAAGTATAGATCAGCATTTAGAGTTGTAAAGATTGTGATGAGTGTTATGTGTTTTGAGTTTTATTATATGTGCTAATCATTGGTATGAAAACACTTGCAAGGGCACCTCAAAAGAGCACTTAACCACAAAAATTATCAGCAAAAAGTTACTAAACAGTTTGTTGTAATAAAAGGCAGCAAAGGATAGTTTTGGAAGTTCAAACTTAGAGCTAAAATCTTATCAAAGACAAATCAGTTTTAACAGCCTAATAGTACCTCAGTTCTCTTCAAAATAACCATCGGCAATGTAATAGTTTGGTCTCAATTTGGATGATAGTCCTTCAAAAATGTGCAGTGAATCAATTTCAAACAAATTTAGATCACACAATTGCTCTCTAGCTATAGAGTATTGGTTTTGGGTCTCAATTTGGATAAGAGTCATTCAAAAATGTGCAGTGAATCAATTTCAAACAAATTTAAACCACACAATTGCTCTCTGGCTATAAAGAATTGGTTTATTGTCTAGATCATTTCATTCTCAACATTGTAGAGTTTATTGGTTTGAACCTTACTCTAATATCAAACTTGAACTGAGTTTGATACTAAGATTCAATATTGATACTACACTGATCAATGTAACTCATTGAAGGCTACAATCCTATGTTTTATAGTTAGCCTCAATAAGCTATAAAATTGACCTCATACTAATGTTTGAGATCCAACCTCGGTGGGTTGTGTTGTGCATCCTTATAGATTCATCATTTCACATCAACCTAGCCTCAATAAGTTACAAAATTGACCTCATACTAATGTTTGAGATCCAACCTCGGTGGGTCATGTTGTGCATCTTTATAGATTCATCATTTCACATCAACCAATACGGTTCCAATAGTGTCATATGCCAAAAAGCATAGAAACACTATGAATGACTATCGTAAATTATTAGTCTCACGTTAGGTAGAAATGACAATCAATGCTATCACCTGGTAGAATTATATTCTGCAACAACCTCTAAATTGTATGCATATCAGCATCACATGATTGAGTTTCCCATCAGTTGAAAGTTATATCAATTAAGCTTATTGATTTAATTTAGTGCCAACTTGTTGAGTGAATATCAAAATGTCAATCCACTTAGATTGTCTAATCCCACGCTGAGTGGAAGGAAGTTGACATAGGTAGAATTGTTGAGTCACCAAAATGGGTTGAGTTAGGTAGAATTGTTGACATCAACCCACCACATTGAGTAAACGTTGACTTGCGTTTCAAAACAACTTAATGATGCTAATATCAACACCAAGGTGGATCATTGGGAAAGAGTTCAGATAGCCCAAGGTGGATCATTGGGAAAGAGTTCAGATAGAAATGGAAAACTAGAGAGGAAGTGCTTCGAGTTCAAGTATGTTGCTCTAATACTCGTCATTTCTTTGTTATGCCTTTCTTATTGGTACCCTTAGGATTGGCAGTCCTTTGACTAGTTTCCAATAGGTGAACAAATGATATTTTCAAGTAATAAGGTTTGAGCAACTTGTTGCTCTGTGCATGCAGGCTATAGTTAGTAGTGGATGTTATAGGTGCAATGATACATAATTAACACATCTTTTTGAGCTAGCTTTGAAGTTATTACAACTGTTCGTCTTTGCATAAAAAAGGTACAGGGAACCCCACAAGAGATATGAGGAGATGCAAAATCCTTTATAATAAGTACAGGCATATGCAAGAAAAACACGAGTCCTAAGGCAAGAAACCTGAGCCGTGGAGCCCTATTTATGCAAGTCAAAAAAGGTGTGCATCATATATGGGCAAGTTTTGCCTAAGAAAGATTTATGGTTGATTTGAACACATTTAGTTGGTTAGTGCACCGTTATTAAAGATTTGCTTTAACTTTCAAAGTCACAAGTTCAATTAAAGCTCTAATTTTTGTTATGAAATGGTCCGACAAAGCATGCATGTTGTCTCACAATGTAATAACTATTCTTTTGGTATAAGAATTTGGCACATCACAGGTTATTGTAAAGTTGTTATCGAATTATCATCAAAAGGCCTCATCTTGCAGCCTTATAAGAGCCCCCCTTTGCTTCTTACATTTCTATTTCTTAGCCCTGACCACTTGCAATCCTCTTTTTCACCCTGATCGTATCAATTTGTTGTTGAGATCACAAGGAACGCATTGTACCATAGCAAAAGGAGAGTTCGAGTTATCCACGCCACCTTTCTCGCAAAAGCCCATTTAATATTTTGTTGCTTGCTTCTACTTAATTGTTCTCGTTTGCAACCGTGTTTTTCATTGAGACTTCATTATTTTTCAACAGTTTGTAGATAGTTTGTTCAGAGCACTTTTCACACACGTAATAGCCCTTAGGAAAGAGAAATCAGTCTGTATGTTTTCGCTTATCCCTATGTTTGAACAAGGAAATTTGATATTACATGGATATTCCCATAAAAAATAGATATATTTTACTCTGAGAAAAAAATTTGACGGATCTTCCTTCAGAACTTTCCTATAAAATAACTTGCTTCCCCTCAAATTATAGAAATGTGTAGCCAATGCAAAGACCTTGACTATAGAGGGACGGACAATAAATGTGGTTAAACAATCACATCATCTTTTTACAGATCCTCAGAATTATGAACTCAATATTTGGTGAATAGGCAGGCCTTGGCAACCTCTACTTGTATCCAGAAATTAGACAAGTTGAACAGAGAATCAGCCACGTCCATTACAAACCTAAAAATGCCCTTGATACCATCTGTTGCTTTAGCAGTAAAGGTGGAGCGGACATGCCCTTTCTTATATGCATTAGTGCCAAACATATAAGACTCAAGCTTTTGCCTCATAACCATCCCATTACTTCACGTAAACATTCTAATCAAATGCAGGTTAGTGCAGTAATTTCATTCTAGACTAACCGTATTGCATAACGACTTCCTGTTTTCTATAAGTACTTCGAACTGGAACACATATCTCTATCAATTTCTATGATCTAAAGTACAGCTTGTAACAAATAAAATCAATTATTAAACACTGCATATGTGCAAATAAGATGCTCAAAATCTCTCAAGTAGACATCAAAATCTCTACAGACCCAATCAATGGTGGAGCATTTATAAAATGTTGGTACAAAAGAATGGTGTACGATAAGCCTTCTCAATTATAATACAAGAATAATATAAAGAGTCCTATTAGAAGAGATACAGACAGAGACTGCCTAGAATGACAGGCGTTACTGGGTTTACTTTGAGCCTGAGGAGCTGCGGCTGGCACTTTGGGTGATGAAGAGTCTGTTGCTGGAGCAGAAGCTTGAGTAACAGCTGGCAACGGAGACTCTGAAACTGTTGAAAGCACTGGAGCTGGTGCCAGGGCAGGTGGCATGCTTTGGGGTGAAATGGCCGTTTCTATTATTCCAGGGGCAACAAGGTACATTGAATACTCAGTTCCTGTCCGGCGCCCAAGACAAGCATTGCCTGCAATTAAAGATGTCATCAAAAGTGCTTAGAACGTTAGAAACAGTGGAACAGTAGTAATGGAAAATCTGTTGAACGATACCAAAACTCGACAACCAATGATATCAACATGTTACAAAAATTCATATTAAAATCGTTAGACCACAAATCAAAAGGTTTGAACGACAGATAAATATATAATTTCACATCCCAAGAGATTAAATGTGTTTTTAATCGAAGTTTGGGAAAAAAATGTTCACTTTTAAGCACTTAACAAAAAATGAAAGCAACGACTCTTAACCAGATATGCACTTGCCGTTTTTTTAATCGATGTTTAGGTAAAAAAACGTTTACTTTAAGCACTAACCAAAAAAATAAAAGCAACGAGTCTTACCCAGATATGCACTTGCCGTTGCTGGAAAGTCTGTGATAAGCCCATCTGCTTTTGCAAGACTTGCAAAGGAGTGGATTTCCAACGTTGGATCAGAAAGATAGTCAAAGGCTAGCGAAGCAAATTCATTTCTCAGAGCAAAGATGAAAACTGACATATTGTAATGGTGCATTTGCTGGACAATATCTGTGGCCAGTACAAGAAAAGAAGAAGAAGCCGGGAAAACGATATTCCTGTTTAATACTACAGCATCAGAAAACGTTTTGATCTCCCGAATGGTAGAATCTGGAATACTGATAATAGTTTCGTCCACAACATAAACAAGCTTAAATTTTGTACGTTGCTTGAACTCCATTAGCACAGCACTATCATCAGATTGTATCATGATCCTATTGGTCATGTTGTTGTAACCACTCATATTTAGAGCTGAAATAGTGGGCTCTACGATACTAAGGTTCCTTGCCAATGCTATAGCTCGCGCATTCTGTGAAAAAAAGCAAGAAACGAGATACAGTTTACAGTATATACTGTTGATATTTATTTCATGAGCTCTTCTAACTCTTCAGATTACTAATCAGATTGAAGAACCGTACCTCTATGTTGATGATGACACGAACATTTCCTTGACTCTGCGCAAATTCCAAAAAAGAAGACAAGTTCATATATTTCCCCGCATTAGCTTGTGCAGGATTTCTTGAAAGACCGAAATCTTTAGTAAAGGGGCTGTAAATGTTTGCTGCACAGTCCAGGAAATTCATATTACATCAGTTGCCCTCTGAAATCGCAACAAAATGAATAAAAGTATACTGTGCAAGAATTTCACTCCATGAATCTGTTCTATTTTAACAAAGCTAAAATTCTCAATTATTATTGATAAAAAAGAGGCAGAAGTTAAACCATGTACGATCATTTGAGGAACACTTTAAATGATTACACTTTTGAAACTCTGGAAATTAACAGGTGAGCGAATAAGAGATTTTATATTATTTCGACTGATTCAGCCAGCTTGGATCAGACTTACGAGTCAAGCTTTGAATTTCCTTCCACATGAGATCAAACGTGAAGATGCCTGGCTTGTTATTTGGGGTATCTAACACCATTTCGTTGATGCCTGTCACCGTTTTTAGGCGAGATGGATAAAACACTGAATTTGACAAGATATTTGTTCCTATCGTAAGGTCTGGTGATTCCCTACAGATAGGAACACCATCTTTTGTTATTTGGACAGAGCAATCAATGTAGTCAGCTCCATCTCTTATCGCAGCCTGATAGGCAATATCAGTACAACCCGGGTAATCACCACTAGCTCCGTTGTGAGAAATTATTAATGGTTTTCCTGGAACCACAAGTTGAAGTAATGTTATCGGTACATGTACAGTACTCTCGATTTTCAATATTTCAATTAGAAACTGTATCAGAGGACTAGAAAGCACAGGTAAACAATGACTAACAGGCAAGCAGGATATGAAGTGAACTGTGCACCTGCTTTGGAGGATGTACTGGCATTGTTCTGAGCATAGCAAGCTGTATTGTCATCAATCCACAGAAGTCCAATTAGTTTATAGTTCTAAGAATCTTGATCAACAAAGAAATTTATTCAAGAAGTGATATATACTTATAAGTTATCACAATAAAAACGTTCTGGCCTTAAAAGACATAAGAAGAATTATAGACCTGCATGGGTAAGGGATTATATAAGTTGGTAGAGATTAGGTAGCAAGAAAGCCATACCTATTGCCTCTGATGCTGTTACAGAGAAATCAGTTAGGATGCCATCAACTGCGAACTTCTTGTTGTCCACAAACTGAAGATATTCCCTTATTGGATCATAGCTATAATTGTAGCTCATGCCATATTCATCATTGGCAAACTGAGAAGCAAATATTTCCAGCCCTGCAGAATGTGCATCTTGTACAAGACTTGTAGGTGCTTGTAGATATAACTTTGAATCGACAGGCCAAATATAATCCTTTGGAACAGTGATTCCAGCAGCAAATGTCTTCACAAACGTCAAATTTTTTACAAGGGAACCATATGTTTCATTTGTTGATGGGTCCACATCTTCTTTGCCAAGGAGCATCAGTATTAGCTTTGTCTTGGTTCTTCTAAAACGTGGTGCAATGGCTTGTAAAAACCCAACCTCGGTCGAAGAAATGTAGTTCAAAGTCATAGATTTTGACAGAGATATCACATATGATGACATGCTTAGGTTGTGCTTTTCAAAAAACATTGAATACTGCCACATATATCAAGAAAAATTTAAGTATTCAAGACGATGAAAAGAAACAAAACAGAGAGCATTAGAGAAATCATTCAAAACGGAATACCCACTAAAGAATCTTGGTACTTTCTAGAAAAAAATCACAAGTCCACAGCAAATTGAAATGGAACAGTAGAGATGGACATTAGAGAGATATACCTGTACGTTCAACCAAAATGCAGCCGGATTATATTGAGTTGCTGTTATGTCTTCTGGTGTAAGCAATGGATAGATACCGTCAAAATTATAAGGGCGTGATTGGAATGACTGTTTTGCTGCAAAAAATGGAAGAATAGAATTCTTTTAATCATCCAAATTCAACAAAATCAAGAAATTCACTATGAAAGTAGAGATTCCCCAGTTTAAATCTCCTTCAGCTATAATATCTATTTGACTTTCTGGATACGAAAGATCACACTACATATTTGCTGTTTATTATATTATAAGAGGGCCTCATAGAGCAGGTTAAAATTTAAAGTTAACCTGTGCTATGGCATTACTGCATGAAAACAGTAGGCTCTTGAACTGGTACTGGAAAACACTAGATGCATCTAAGCGATTTGCAGACACATCATTCATAAGACAGGTAGTTCTTAGGTTTTTTTTTTTCTATAGGTCGCCAGAAAGACAAAAAGAATATATAAAAAGCCAGGCCATAAAAGGCTCTATCAGACAACCTACTCAGAATGGGGAGTAGGTGAAAGGTTCTATCAGACTTTTGGTACCATGCAGAAAGGCAATTGATAAGATGGAACAAAAGGAACAGTATGCATCCATAAAAGTTTATATTAGTCCTAAAACAAAATCATAACCTGCTCTGTCCTTTCACTTCACCTGAAATATTGTTGAGGAGGATATCAGCAGTGTAGTCAATAGAAAAGTATCCAGATATATTTTTGCCGTTGACAACATAAGAATTTCCCTGATTGGGGAATAAAAGGTCGATGTTTGTACTGTTATCCAATCTTAAATCTGACCGGCATATGCCTACCCCGTCTTTTGATAACTGCAAGTCACAGAACATTACAGCTTCGTACAAGCTATTATTAATTGCCGCTACATAAGCAGGTGGGGTTTGGTCAGGAAAAAGCCCTGAAAGTCCACCACGAGCTATGACCAGGGGTGTTTTACCTGCACAAATAGATGCAAAAAATGAAAATCAGTACCAATCTTAGATTAGTTCTTCCCCGCATCAGGAATGTCAAACAAGTATCATCCGCAAGAGCAACACTAGAAGTTCAGTGCATGTAAGAACCTTCCTAAATGACTTAAATGTATATTGTAAAGTAAAAATGCTAGATTCCAGACCAGTTGTCTCACAAATATAACAGCAAGGCACATGAAAACAACATGAATAAAAAGAATCCTGGCTTCACATGTGCTTCAAGTTAAATCTGTCAGGTGCACCTTATCTCCCCAAACAT
Source organism: Picea engelmannii (assembly GCA_009831015.1). Classification (NCBI taxonomy): domain Eukaryota; kingdom Viridiplantae; phylum Streptophyta; class Pinopsida; order Pinales; family Pinaceae; genus Picea; species Picea engelmannii. The sequence goes on along the minus strand of ML786331.1, from coordinate 162,033 downwards.
TGAAAAACTGAATATGTTTAGGCATCACAGGCACTGAGTACAGATTGAGCTTTAAAAAATTAATCAGGTGCCATATCCAGACATTATCTGTGATCTAACAGTTGCACTTGCTGTCAGTATTGGAGTAAATATTGCAAGAAACTGAGATCATATTCCATATCTCTCATGGAATTTTTTAGCAGAAAGAACAATGGCCAATTGAATCCTTCTCGCAGAAACATTCATTTGTAATTCTTTTTAACAGTTGTCGTAAAGAAAATCTTTATCTATTGAAATCCAAGTTTTAGTTTGTATTAAAAAAGGAAGCAAAAGAAATTGAACATTATATCTGTGCAAATAGCAACAAAAAAAATTGCATGCTATGACTCATAGTATTGTGGTTCCAGGACAAAGTAAGAATCAAGTTTTGATAGGGATTACAGCAGTGTGATTCACAGACAAAGTAAAAAACAATTTGCCAAAGTAGATGATTGACTACTGATATTGCTATCAATGTACAATACTAAAAGTGCAAACAAATGTAGAATTAAGAGAACGATGTTCTGCAAAATCTGTGACATATTCCTAAAATATCTTTATATAATATAGAGATTGAACTTTTTTTAAAAATAGTACAAGAACTTCACTGTCAATTTCTTCCCCACAGCCTTGGATGTTAGCAGAGATGGGCTTCCTCACCCTTGTGCTCCTCCCAGGATCAGGCAGCCAGGACCCCTTTGGCCCCAGTTACTCTCCAGATAACATCTTCCGACAGGCCACCAGCCCCTTGACAGTGATCGATGACTCTAATAGGGAGCCTGCTTCTCGGCCACCTCACCAGGCTTTGGCATCTAGCACCAGCAGGCCTTGACATCTCCATTTTGTTTTGAGCATAGATGCATTTTGTTTTAGCATTTTTAGTATTCTTCCTTCTCACATACCTTGTACATTTTCTTTTAGCTAGCTTCGTAGAATTTTATGTCTTTTTTAGCATCGCTCTAGGAGCAGCTTTCGCACTCGTACTATATATATTGACAGCTGACATACTTTTCAGTCCCATTGACCTACTTATGTGGTCATACATTGGACATTAATAGAATTTAAAATTATCTTATATATATTGACACTCAATGCCAGTCCCATTGACCAACTTATG
>ML786331.1:101244-119460 GCA_009831015.1 Picea engelmannii | reverse complement strand
AAGTAATCCTTTCTTATGTGTTGCAAATTGATCCGGTTGCTTTTAAAACACATAACATTTCACTTGCAATTTAATTTAATCAAGTTTATCAAGTCTTCGTCATATTTTTAGATCATATGAGAAGACAAGCAACAACTCCAGATGAAGTCAATGGTCTTACTAAAAGGATTGGGAAAGAATACTTCCTAATGGTTGGTATTGGAAAAGTGATATATGAAGACATCGAAGAATGGTTCATGCACAATGGCTCATCTTGCCACATGACTTATATGAGATCAGTATTCTTGACTTTCTCAAAATACAACACAGATTGCTATGTGGGATCTGGAACCAACACCAAACAAGCAATAAGAGGGTATGGATACGTAAGATTTCAGCTTGAGCCAGGAGGATTTATAAGAATCGAACATATGTTGTATGTTCCAGACTTAAAGGTAAACCTACTCTCAGTTGCAACATTTGAGGATGAAGCCTATGCAATTGCATTCCATAATGGTCTAGTACTTGTATATTCAAGAGAAGATGCTCCAGACACAACCATAGTGCTTGGTGTTCGCAAAGAGAGGTTATACAGGTTACTTGGAAGAACTATAGTTTGGTCAAATGGTTACTTGGATTCAACATCAGTTTCTGCATCAGATTCAATGTCAAATTCAATACCAACGTCAAATCCATTTCCAGAGGTCAAAAGCTGGGAGACTCCTCCCAGTACAATTGGAAGAATGAGTCCATAAGTAAACCATATTTAAAAAATTAATTGTAAATATGTATATTTGTAAATATAATATGCATTTGTGTATATCTCCCAAAGTATATTGGAAGTCTTGTAAGCCATTCATTGTAAATTAGAAGAGTGAGAGGGACTCTATATAATTTGTATATTGCCACCTTGTATAAGTGAGAGAAATTTTGTAAGAGAGTTTCTATATCTCCACCTTATATGATGTTGAGAGTGAGAGGGATATCATTAAAGAGATTTCTAGATAGCCACCTTTACATATTGTTTTAGAGTGAGAGGAATCTCGTTAGATATATTTCTAGATAGCCACCTATACATATTGTTCTATAGTGAGAGGAATCTCATTGTAAATATTTCTAAAGCCTTTAGACAATAGTATGGATAATTGTATTGTCTTGTAATCAACTAAAGGGATACATATGGATCGAATTGTCTAAGATGACATTCTTGATTCTGAAGAACTCAAAGTGAAGGAACAAGAGGATGAAGGTAGTTGGAGAATGTAGATCAGAAGCGAAAAGAGCATCAAAGTAATGAAAAACTTTCTAGATCTGGTAAAGGAGAAATATTCATCTTCGAAAATAAGAGGCATAAAGGTGCATGTTATAAGCATATTTTTAAAATACTATGTCATGTTCGTATCGATGTATACCTTGAACATAAGCAAGCAAGACATGTACAAATGATAATGGTACAAGGAGAATTGATCTTCAAGGAAGGAGCAACAATGAATATAGTATTCATTTAGGGACTCCTACAAATACATCAAGCAGTACAAGAACATAAATTCCAAATGGGAAAGGAATAAATAAACATTTGACTTGTTTTCATATTGGTTGAGATGGAATATCTTCAACAATACAAGATGGGAGTGGATGTTGAAATACAAGATACATGTATTACAGAGATTCAGTGAAAAAGACTTTTGTTGTAGGGGAATCTATGAGCCAGAACCAGAGCTATTAGCGACAGTGTCAGAGGGCCAAAGTGAGAGCTATATTCTAGAGAATCGGGAAAAAGTGCAATGATCTAGTACTTGAGATCCAAGATGCAAGATGAAGACTAGATTCCAAAAGAGTCAGCAAGATGGAAACATGAATTATCATCACTAAGTTGTTGAAAATATATACTTTTATAGGTCCAAAAGTTCTTCAGTGGGAAGGTGTGATCCAGGAGGATCTAAGGAATTCTCATAGAGGTCAGAAGGATCTGGAATGCTCACAGAGATCCCAAGGGATCCAGAAATGTTCAAAATTATACCATCTCAAATCATCTTGAAAATAGCATCAATGTGTAGATCTCGTTGTCATCTTTCCAACAATGTAAATGGTAAGTCAAATGGATTCCATATGCAAAAGTTATGAGCGATCAAAGTTTCAGTCAAACTAGTTCAAAGGTCAAAGTACATGGGAAAATAGAGGTGATACGTGTCACCACTGTAACGGTGATTTGTGGCACATGATTATTAGAAAATGAATGGGAATATTGTACCTCCATGTGGATGAATTACAGGTTGACAAGTGGTGCACAAGTGGACAACTCCTATGATGACAAGTGGTAAGGTCATCCAATGAGGGGTCGCCACATGACAATCTTCCATTAGCCAATATTGGTTAGTGTATGTTCAAATTATGGAGTCAATGGGGGTTGAACCCATGACCTCCATAACCTCCCAAGACTTAACATAATCCCCACTACCAATGTGCCATACTTTAGGTCTTAACCTACATATGGAAAACATTATATTCAAATTAGTGTTAAAGTTTGTTTGGGTGGCCAAAGGGTCGAGGTCCTAAGACCTCGACCCTAGCCCTTGGTCCATATAAAATACCACATAACCATGTTATAACCACATAGGGGCTAACTTTATAGCCACGAAATAATATATGGTATATACTATATACCATATAACACATGTATTAAACAACGGATATATCGTAACCGCCCATTATTATATAACATATGGTTTGTAACAAAACCAAAAATATGTGCATGGAAGTGGATCAAACCTGGGACCTTCGGGGTTAGATTCTGTAGTTTTAACCAACCCACCACATAAGCCACTTATTACAAGATTCCTTACAATTTAGAATTAAGTTTCCACTAATTCATATGGAGGTTGGATGGGCCTGGGCCTATATATTGGGCATGGATCTCAAGATAGCACACATCCCTATGTATGCACATTCATAGGACCACATGGATCCTGAGGTGGCACAGTTTCCAAGAAAATACATGGATTTCGAGTTCATACAAATGTCTAGATTTACGTGCTAAGAAGAGGTTAAATATGGTTGTCTCATAAAGCATGCCATGAGGTATATTGATGGAACATAGGCAACATTATATTCATTTTTCATGATTTTTCACAAGGATCGTGAATTTGAGGTCTACTTTGTGATTTGAAGACATTTGTAACATTCTTAGCTCAATTTTTTGTTAATGATCATTTAATGTATTATTTTACATGCCAAAGAGGGTGAAATTGAGCTAGTTATAAATTGGTCGACTTTATTGTCAAATTTCTCATAATTTTGCAAGAATTTCAATGGTGAACTTATTTTCTTGTTTTCTTGTTTTGAGTTATGGAATTAAAGAGATCCTGTTAAAATGGCTATGTGTAAGCACATGTTGTCATGATTTTGATATTTGATATGGAGAAAGTAGTTTTCATTAGCTTGAAGGGAACTTAAAGATGAAACAAAAGTATGAGTTCTTTTGTTTTATGTTGTGACATCTCACTATTCTGCAATTTAATAATTAGTTTATGATTTTTTGGATAAAGAGCACATCATCATAATTCTGCAAACCACCTCAATACGATCAGTAAATTATTCTGGATCAAGTTAGATACTACATGTATATATGTAAAGAAATAACTGGTGTCTAAGGATTTTCGAATCAATCCACCAATCCTGTACATGTTTGGTTGAGTTCATCATAAAGATAATGCATAGTTTTTCTTTGTTTCGTATAAAACTATTTAATGATTATGTTTTGGATTAAAAAATCTATTAAGCTTGGTGAAATTTTATAACTTGCATATTCTTGATTAAGTTGAAATGTGAATTTGCACAAAATGAATGTTGTCAACATCACAAGACCTAAAATTCAGATCACAACAATGAGAATTGTGATTTTGTTCATTTAATTTATATCATCATCAAATCCTCACTTTGTTCTAAAAAATAATCATTATGTTTTTCCCAATTCTATGCATCTTTATCTATCATACTCTTTCACTTTTTTCTTCTTGTTTCTACCAACATTGACATTAGGGTGATGATACTTTGCAAGTATTTTGAGAACACCTCGTATTTCTATTTCCCCCTACCTCATACCAAGCCCAAGATCAATGAAACATATGCTTTGTGGGATTAATTCTTGGAACAACATTTTTGAAGTTGTGTGGGATTTTTAAGAAAGCTAGGGAAAAGGTAAGATAATTTTTATAATCATCAAATTTATACATTAGGGATTATGATCTAGCATCCCAATATTTCATGCATTTTCACATGGTTTGAGAGATAAAGTGAACAATAATATCCTCAATAAAAATAGCATACTTGATGATCTTGATGAATAATTTCTCTTAGTTTCGTGTTTCTGCAGATCTTAGGAAGCTCCAAATTATAAACATATTAGAGGACAAGAACCAACCTCGTTGTTTGCAGACAAGAAAAATGATAGGACTCTGTCAGAGGAAATGAGTGAAAAAATTCACACAGTTAGAGGTGTGCATGGTTTTTATGTGTTGAGCATATGTGACCCAACAGTAAGGCTTGCAACAGATGCATTGGCGTGCAAGTTACTATGGAAATGCAGAAAATACCAAGTGCCAATGGGAGTGATAGTTGTGACTGAGAAGTGTGTCAAAGGGATCTCAATGAGATGGGTGCCTTTATTATTGAACCAACGCCTCATCAATTGTGTAGAAGCACAAGATAGAGGCATGGGATTCCATTACCCATGGTTTCTAATTATGATTGTGTTCACAGCATGGGAAGAGCTGAAAGATGTGCATTTCTTGGGTCTCAGAGGTAAGCCATGCTTAGCAGCTAAGTATTGGAACTTTAGGTACACAAATAAAAAAAGAAGACAGATCGACAGTAATGTGGATTTATTCTTGTACGAAGAAAGGATTTGGAAGTGCATCAAGGATACACCACGCATTTCAACACAACTCGTAGAGAAATACACCTCGATTGTGCGGTTTAGGGAAGACTGACACCATATGAATATACAAGCGAAAAAGGACCCGAGAGAGGAATGGGTCCAAAAAAAATACAAGATCATTGAAGAATACATCCACCTGATCATGCAGGATTGGGATCCGGATTGGAAAGTTCATGTGAATAGAAATGAGACGGAGCACTTTGATAATGATGTTGAAGAATGGGGTGATGAACAAGGTAATGGATAGGGAAATGAATAGGGCAGAGACGCAGAACATGCACAAGAAATAGTCAGAGAAAAGAGGAAATACAAGGTCAAGGTTCCAACCCCCCCTGCGCGCAAGAAGAAGAAATCTCACAAAGAGCTAGTCATTTATACTATGAAAGATGATGACATCGGCATAATTGGCTATCAAGTGAGGGATGTCATAGAAGAAGCAGTTGAGAAAGAGTCATGTAAACAAGAAGAACTACACCAGCAGGTGCAGGAACGGTTAAAAACATTGCAATAGATCTTGGAAGCAACAATGATAACATGAGAGCACAGATCCAGTGAAGGACCATCAACAAGCCCAACTGGGGAAACAAGGGCCACAAACTCCTACTGTTAAAAGATGGCAACAAGGCACAGAGTGTTGTAGATCTCACCAGATGTAATTGACTTCCCTATGGCAGACATGCAATAGAAAGTACAATGATTAAATCACCTATACTTAGTCGTTTCACAAATTCCCATAGCATTACTACAAGGCTTGCACATCAGTATTTCACAAGAAATAAGGTTATGTGTAGATTCAACATCAAGCAAGTTGGAAAAGGTAGCGGCAGTGATCCAAAATGGATCCAGAGAAAGCTAAGAACAACTCATAACATGCAAAGGCAACTCAGGACGCTCAAAATGGCTTCAATAGACAGAGAAAGGGAAAACATTCAAAGTTCCCAAAACTTAGATAAAATGGCATGATCGCAAAGAGCGCGTCGCAAGATTTCTAATTGCACAAATGGCTCGTAAAACGGAGTTACGGATTGAAAGATATTCGCGGTCAAAGTTTTGGTCAACCTAGCCCAGTCAGCATGGATGAGTCAACATCCGTACTACTGGCGTCAACATCAGTATAGATGATGTCATCATCCATACAACATACGTGGAAAGCGTAGAGGGTGACATGTATCATGTTGATGCCAGCATGATGACATGGCATCACGAGAGGCTGCCACGTGTCACTCATTTTTGGACTTTTCAGGCCCAGATGTGGACCAATGAAAAGTTACCACATGGCAATCCATACACTACGAGGCATGATGATGTGGCATCCATACACACGTGGCAGAGAGGTGACGTGGCAGGGTGACGTGGGCCAATGATTGGCTTCCATGTGGCCCAGTCATGGGCCGCCACGTGGCAGTGGGCAAATGCCCAATGACGGCCATCAACTGAAATATTAAATATATATATATATATATATATTACATGCCGCCAAATCTACCGGTGGTTCCACCAGATTTGGTGGCATATTCTGTCAGCCGCCAAATATAGAATCCGCCAGAATCTTCGCCATCAGTTTAGCAGCGTGCCAAAATTTTGTTATAACCATGTGTTAAAAGGGGAGTTCGTGGGATTCAATCCCGGGACCTGCGCCTAACCACCGACTTAATATAGCATCCACTAACCGGTGCGCCAAACCACCTCATCAATGCATAACCGCCCAGTTTTTGTATAAAAGGGGGCTCTTCGCCAGTGTACGGGACGAAGGAGAACCAAGAGTGTGCTCGTACGAATTTTGGCATGGATTTTGAGACAAAGCACGCATTTCAATATTTTTTCCAGTCATTTATTGCAGAGGTAGGGCACAAAAACCGAGGCGGGGGTGTCTCTTGGGCCTGGAAGTGTCAGACTCGGATCGAGGCGTGGAGATAATCATTTTTAGGTAATTTTATGCCATGAACGCAATGGTGATGTTATTTTTCTTATCTGAGCAAAGATTATGTAGATTAACTCCAAAATGAGGTATACTTATGTATTTTTCCCAATTCTTTTGTGAAGTTAATAAAAAGACCTACCCATTTGAGAGCAGGACCCAAGACGTAGTCAACCAAGGACGAACTCCGTTATCAAGTTTTTGTGTTCATATTGCATGCTTGTGTCTCTTTCCTTTTGAGCTTTCCTTCTTTATGGTGTACTTTAGTTTATGCTCATTTAATACAATTCTTTAATAAGTCACCGGACGAAAAAGATCCTGGATCAAGCAGAGAAGATAGACTTTCAATAAGATTATACAATTTATTTACAGGAGAAGAGCATGGCTGGGGAAAAGGATGAAAGGATATTGAAGGAGAAAAGAGAGGTTGAGGAAAAGGCCGAAATAATATTGAAGGAGAAGGATGAGATTGAGATAAAGGTAGAGCGAATAGAGAAGGCCATCCAAAAACTCGAGAAGGATATTCCATAAATGTTGATGGTGGTAGAAGACACTCTTGAAGAACAAGTCTCAACAATCAGGGAATTCATTAAATGCTTCCGCACTAGGATTGAATACTTGGAATCATGCACCACACCAAGGACACCACTAAAGGAAAATGAAGAAAGAGAAGGAACCACTACGACCTCGGTAGCAAGTATTAAGAGACTAGAGGAGGAATGTGCGAAGCTATGTGAGGAAAGCACACATATTTGGACAAATCTGATGGAGAATCTATAGATGAAGGTTGTGGAAGCTAGATTAAGGGATGCATAGGAAAAATCACAGAAGGCTTTGAAGAGCATAAGTATGTTTCCACCAGCTGAGCGCATGGTAGCCATTCTGGAAAGTCAACGGTTATATATTGAAATAGACTAGATAAGGGAACATATGAAGATTCTCCTACCACTGCAGGATGAAGCACTCGGGGTAATAGGATAATTAGCAGTTGTGCAGAGTACAGTAAAGCAAGTAGCACACGATAGTGAGGAGAAACCCATGGCCTTGACTGCACAGGTCGTAAAGGAGATTTTGAAACAAGAAGCAAAAGTCGAGAAAGAAGTCACAACAAGAAAGGAAACCCTCCATAATTTCATGGAAGCATGGAGGGGCGCGACGCAACATGATTAAGTAGCTCGGGATGAGCGACAGGTGAATGTTGGGGACCTGTTGGACATGCATTTTGAAGAGCAAAGAATGAGAGCACGTGTAAAAGTAGGAAGAACCATATTTAGGCATGTAAAAGCATATAAACACGCAAAAGCGGGAAGAACAAAAATCAGGAATGTAAAAGCAGCATGCAAGCGTAAAGGTAGGAAAAACACGCTCGAACAATGAGTTGTCATGGGTTGTAATCATGAGTTATCATAGGGTTTTGGATAAGCAAATAGGGTTTTCAGCCCTAAATTCTATGTATAAATGTGTAATGGGTTGGGTAGAAAAGGTTGTTGTTGTTGAAGGATGAAATTTGAGTTGATGATAGGTTGAGGTTGAGAGAATAGACTAAGAATGAGACAGAGTCTATGTCTAAAGGTTTGGGGAGAGTTTTGCAGAGAGAGGTTTTCACTGTAGAGTGGCTAGGAAGTATGGGAAAAGATATCATGATATATCTATTGTAAGCACAGTGCGCAAGCCTGAGATGATTACACAAAGAATAATAAAGAAGTCAGACGTTGAGGAAGTAGCCCAAGAATTGGGTGAACCACATTAAGTTATGTGTATGAATGTACTTTTATGTGATCATCCATGGATGTTATATTTATGCATAACTAGATATAGATATATTTATTCAACGATTGACGCGCAATAATTATGAATGTTACATTGAATAGTTTATGTTGCAATGTCTATCACAATGGTGCTACATAATTACAGTTTACTAATTAATAAAGGGAAAAGGGACAAATAATACAGAGCACAAGGTATATAAGTGGGAATGAATATGATGGTATCCTCCCATACCTTCATCCCTACATAAACTTGGTTCCTACAGCCCCAATAGATACCTCGGGTGAGACTTCACTTGCATGCAAGTGATGCCGAAAGGGACGGTATTTGAAGGGATTTGTTGGTAGGATAAACTAAACCTAGGGTTTTATAAACGAAATCCAACATCTATATTCAAACCTCTTTGAATATGATTCTCCCTATCCATCTCAAACTGAACAAGCCAAGGATGAATCCATCAATGATACCAACAATTGCAGTGATGATGCTTCTTTACAATTAGATATTTCTCACCCTAATAAAATAATTCCAATTAATTCCCTACCTTACTCAATTTCCTTCCCCATTAAGTTTCCTCATCCTAAGAATCTTTCTCTTCCATCCATAGAGTTTTCCTTTAGGAAAATTGGTTCAAACTACCAACTTTGTGTATGTTGTAGTTTTTCTTTATGTTTTTGGGTCTTGGACAACCACTGATGTTTTTGTATATGTCAATGGTTCAACTAATATGGAAATTTATTATGTTTTCCCTTCCTGGAAATATATACCTAACCCAATTTCTTGTGCTATCTTCGGTGGTAGTATTGTCTTTTCCTGCTATGTTTCAAATATTTCCCTAAATATTGGTGGTGAACATCTAAAAATCTATTATGTAACCATGATGATGTTTCTTGTCCTATTATGCTCTCAATGCCTTTTCTAGATACTATTGAACCCATTACTATAGGAGAATCATTTGTTGGTTTCAACATCAATGGAAAATGAATAATAGTTCCTCAAAAAAGGATAACAAACCTTTCTAACCAAAGCAAGAGATTGACTCAACAAAATACTTTTTGTAATAGTTCCTCAAAAAAGGATGATAAATATTTCTAACTAAGGAAAGAGTTTGATTCAACAAAATCATTTTTCTTTCATTGGTATTATTAACTTCTATAACACCAAAGAGCTCCCCCGAATTTAAATGAATGTAAGAATAAGAGAAGTCCCCACAAATCCTTCAAATTGAATTTCAATTATTGTCTCTATGCTTTAATCAACCTTTGGCCTTTTGGCATAAATACATGCATTGGGTTACTATCCATACTAAGCATGATAATTATATTCAAGGTAAAGTTGTTTCAATTAGTCATTCTAATAAAGAAGAAATGAAAAAGTAAATTCATGAGTTACTAGAGCAAAATCTTCTATATCCTAGAAAATCTCATTATGCGTGTGTCAATTTTCTAGTCAATAATCATGCTAAACAAGTCTAAGGTAAACAACGACTTGTCATAAATTACAAACCTTTGAATCATATCATTATTCATTTTCCTTATCCCATCCCTAATAAGGATATGATCATTCAAAAGGTTGTTAGTTCCAAGATCATTTCTAAATTTGACTGCAAATCAAATAATTTCTAGAGTAAATTTGTTGATCATGATATCCATAAAAATGTGTTTTCTATCCCTGTTGGTCACTTTGAATGGTTGTTCATGCCACTTTATTTTAAAAATACTCCTACTTGGTTTAACCATCACATGTATTCTATATTTCAAGTTTGCATGAACTTTCTAAGCACATATATTGATGACATGATGGTTTTATCCTCATCTCTTGATGATCATTTTAATCATCTATATAGATTTCAAAAAAGGGTTGATCGATATGGTGGTCTTGTTCTTAGAAAATCCAAATTAAAGTCTTTAAAATCAATATCTACTTTGGTATTATTATTGGTGAAGAAAAAATTATCATGAAACTATTTATGGTGTCCAAGATCTTTGCATTCCTTGATAATCACCTAGATTAAGACTAAAATCCAAATATTTCTTGGTTGCATAAATTATGTCAATGAATGTGTTATCAATATCTCCAAGAAAATATCCTCTATCAAAAAACATTTTCACCTTAGTGGTGTTATCACGGGACTTGTACTTGTGCAAATCCTTCCACAAGATCCCAATTTTGTGTAACAATTGGAATAATCTACCACTACCACCTAAGTAGATACTTCCCTCGTTTTAGTGATGGAAGAGGTCCACCACAAGGGAGGCTTCCTTGGTGACCTGAACCTCAAGGGATCAAATAGCAAGATTAGTCAAGCCTACAACCCCCTATCTTGGTCACCTGATAGTTTTATCTAAGTCCAAGAAAGGAGATGAGAGGTAACGAAGTAATTGTTGTACATGTACGAGACAATAAATTTTATGACCCAAGGGGAGCATATATAAGGCTAAATGTATATGATATGACCCCAAGGGGGGGGGCATATATGGGCCTAAATGTACATGTAATGTGTAAATATATATGTAATAGGGTCAGCCTAATAGTAAATGGGCCTCATGTCCAAGTGTGAATAGGTATATATATAGATCATGTGTTTATTATTGGGACATGTGAATCGTGATGTATGAATGTATTTGGTTATTTGGAAAAGGTTCTCCTATTATTTCAGAAGTTATTGTGTAACTTATCTATCTTAGAATTGTGCTCCATGCTCACATTTCTGTACATGGTGTGTACTTTTGTTCTCTTCTGATAATTTTAAGTATTTGGTTCGTTACATTTGGTATCAGAGCACCAATCCTAGGGTTTTGCTTCCTCAAACAAGACATATTGTCATTTTTGCTATAAATTTGTTTCAAAGCCACTTTGGAAAGTGAAACTTGGAGTCTATTTACAATACTTATCAAGGTATATGTGGCATGTGTTATCCCTAACTCCTAGGGATAACAAAGGATATGATGTCTCAAGGCCCTCAGGCTGCAGACATGGAGTACCAAGAGACATCCTGACCAGTAGTATCCACTTGCACAGATAGAGACCCACCTGACCACCACAGCTCCAGGATCATCTTGACGGTATCCACCACATCAACTGGACTCTGGAAGACATTGGGTCTTGATCCATAAGGTACAAGTCAGGTATTATGGTGAGTTTCATTTCAATATTTGAGGCATTTGAGTTTGTTGCATCTATTACTTCTTTTTATTATGTGACATTTGCTTGGACATTATGCTCTTTTCCCTATTTCACCTTGGTGGTTAACATTGTGCCCTAGTAAGTGGGTCACCCTTAGGGATAGGTATGCTATTGGGAGGTCCTTTTTACAATTCATCATGACATTCCCAACTATACTTTTCAATTTCCATATTCCATCCCCTCGTCTCCTCGCCTTTTGGGTTTTTCAGGTGTACTGACCCAAGAAGGGGTTGTCCCTCACTTCATGGAAAGAAGGGACTGAAGGCCCAAAGGTTTATGGCTGGAAAAAGATAAAATATTGATTATGAACCTTCCAGATTCTCGCCCAAATAGGTCTTGAGATCAATGAAAATCTTCTCCTAAAAAATCAAAGACATGCAAAATCAAACACATAACATAAATGTCCCACTTGATTGAGGGATTTACACAAAGTGGGTTACAAGCTAGACTATATCCCCATGTAATTATGTGTACTTATCCCTTTAAGAGACACTTAGGTAATGCCCCCAAAGCTAATAAATTCACCCTAGGGAGTACCTAGTGTTTGGACCTTAATTAATTAATGGAAATAAATGGGCTTGGAAAAAGGATGCATTGAAAACGAAGGTGCAACATACCCTCTACAAAGGCACCCATAAGTGAGACACTAAAACCCCTTGTATGTCATGAAACCCATGCCCAAAATTATTCCCCTCATCCATGGCACATCATCCACATAAATTAGAGGGAGGTCCCCTCGGGAAACACCCTTAAACTTGAGGAACAATTCACCCAATAGGTCATTTTTTCAACCCTCCCATACCTAAACTTGGAAAATTGCATAGGGTCTTTGAGAGTTAGTTTATTTTGATGAGGTGGTTTGGATGTACTTGCTTAGATGGATATTTATTGATTTTATTTACTCATCATTATGCTTTGACTTGAGATCCTTAGAGGGTGTATCCATTTGTATTAGAAGGACCGAGCTGGTGGAGAGTTTTGGAGGAACAAGCCTAGCTTGGGCTTCCATGGGGCTTGAATCCCACAGGTTGGATGCTAAGGGCCCACATGTCGGATCATGAACACATGCCTTTGGAGGACTATAATACATCATGAAGGAGCTAACCTATCCCCTAGCACAGAAACATTTTTCCCAAGAAGTCCAAAATGTCACCCTTGAGGGTTTGACATCATAGTGGGGCTAGGGTTTGGTGGTGGTTGAGGACACTTGGCACGTTTTGAAGGAAAGAGCCCATGGGTTTTGGATGATATGGATTGGATCAAAGACACTTGGCCTTTGGAGGCTTAACTCGCCCATATCCAACTCAACAACTTGACTTAATGTGCCAAAAGTTACCCAAAAGGAGGGTGACATCATGTTTTAGGGTTTCTTTCATGTGCAAAAGTATGAATTAAATAATATTATTTTGTAAAGAGGAAATATTAGGGTTGTAGACCCCTTATCTTGTGTTTTACCCTATATTATATGGAAAAACTATGTTTAGAACATTTTGTATAAATAGGGATCATTTGTATCTCATTTTGACATAACTCTCCCTCTTGTGGGAGGATACTTGGCTGAAATTTGCGCCCCTCTTGGGAAAAATCTCTCTCTCTCTCTCTCTCTCTCTCTCTCTCTCTCTCTCTCTATGGTTCTCTACTCTTGGAGTCTCTTTCTCTTTGTTTTGGTGATGAAAATTGCTTGGTAACTAGGGTTTTGTCTTGGCATTTCTTGGAATTGGTAAGGAAAATATGCACTTTGTTAGTTTTATTTTTTGTTCCATGCTTGTTATTGGCTAGATCCTTGGAGGAGTATAAATATTTAAAACCTCCACCAAGTTTTATCATTATTTTTTGTTGAAAAGGATATTGCAAAGGTTGCTAGGAGGAGTAAAATGGTTTACACCCTCCTAGACTTTACCTCGTTAGGGTTGCTATCTCAAGAGAGTAAAAGGGAATACACCCCTTGAGATTTAGTATGTCCTGACTTAATACAAGAAGACTCCATTACCCATTTTTCAAGGCACTGATCTTTTATTGCATTGGAGAAATAAATTGTTTGCATTGGTAAACATAATTTTGGGAGATATTGGATTTGTTAAAATTGGATTATTTTCTACATGTTATAAGCATTATTGTGTCCTAAGGGCGTCCTCTTTTAGCCAAGATATTTTTTTCTGTAAAGATTTTAATTCTATATCCATTGGGGTTGCATCAAACCCTAAACAAATCTCTAATTAACTCACAACTCAACCATCAGAATTTGTTAAGAGTTTGTCGGCATAATCTACTATTCATTGCACATCTTTTGGGTGGATTCTTCGCAAGTTTTGGTGGCTGATTTTTCTGTTGTAACAACTCATTTGCTACATCCATAAGGATGAAAATTGCATCTCTGTAATACTTTTATTTCAGCCTTATTTCATGCTAGACTCTTTCTCTTTCATTCTTGAGTTGAACTAGTATTTGCTAGCTTGCCTCCTACTTATTTTACTAGACCTTTAGCATATTCATTTGTAGCTCTTACTATATCTTTTTTGTTGATATATATTATTGTTTATTTATGCAAATAGGGACAGCAAGATTAACTTGTTGGTCCACCTAACATATTACATGCATACTTGGCTTTTCTTGTGTCTCGGGAAAGTATAATCACCCTTTGCAGGCACTCATACCTCTTGGAAACCATTGGCTACCATCAAGACCCTTTCCAAAGCCTTTCCTCACTTAGTATCCTGAGCTATAGGGGGGGGCTCTTTCATCTCTCCACTTTCCAACTCATTCCCCCCAAGTTCACCGGGATTCCCCCCTTGAGGTGATTCTTTCATCTCTAAAGTGACGAGAATACCTGCCTAAGGTGACAACGGGTAGGTGTTCTCTTAGTTGTCGCAATTTGGTCGTTGGGTCGAGATTTTCCCAACTTACAACTTGTGCAATAACATAATGAATTTCAACTTTTGGGTCATTGTACTTTCAGAGATACACTCTATGGAAGATAGGGTGTTTTACTAGTTCTGTAACTAGCCTCAAATAGGTGTTCCAAGTGAAAACGTGATATAATATACATTTATCCCTATACATGCTCCCCTTGGGTCATAACAATGAAAAAATTGTAACATAGATTAGACAATTACTAAGTTATGAAGTAAAATGATGACCTCTTAGACACTAGATAGTCAATAAATGATATGGTTGTTGCAAATTACAATAGTAAAATAGTTGTACAAAAGCAATTAGTATATTGAAAAATAAGCAAATAAAAGCACTCGTAAATGTAGAAATTTACCATGAAATCTAAGCCTTAAACAAGTATAACAATATCCAATTGCTAGAAGAATTTTTTGAGTAGCTTAAGCCACTTATCAAGGTGTGTATGCAACAAATTAGAGAAATTTTTAGTGGTTGTAGCGAACTTTTGTAACATCAACAATAAATAATGATTGTTTGCTAGAATTAGGGTTGGGAAAGTTAGTAGAATATTTGAGAGATACATATTATCAATTTTAAATACTATTTTTACCACAAGAACAAATCTAGACTAGCGTCATTGTTCTCTGGGGATCATGGAGTCACACATGCATAAACTTGAAGGTTGAACTAGTTGAAATAAAAGATATTGGGTCTAAACCCTAAGGTGAAAACATTATTGGGCCTTAGGACTAGACCTTGGAGAAAATAGTTCCTAGTGTGCAAACACTCTTGAGCCCTAGGTTTCATTTTCTTTCTTCTTATTCCACTTAGGTCAAGGATCAAAGACTAGGGTTAAAACCCTAAAGTGAAAGCACTTTTGGGCCTTAGGATTTTAACCCTAGAAAAGTTTTCACAAACTTGGACGATAAAGACTTGATGAAGGAAAGAAGCACTTATGTCTCCTTCCCAGGGTTTCAACTAGACTAAGAAACTTGCAACAAGATAGCAATTTACAATTTTAACATTAGCAAGAGACAAGAAATTGTAGCAAATTACTTACTTCTTCCAATTATCTAGACCATTCAAGCCCTAGTTGCATAAAATAACCATCCAAGAGAGAAAAACATCCACAAGAATCCTTCTTCGAGAGTAGTTCATGAGTAAAAGAGAGAAAGAGAGAGAAAATAGCAAATTTTTTAAGAGTTTCCCCACTCTAAGTGAGTGAGGAGTGATGATGAAAATGAGTTAGAGTGTTAGCCTTATTTATAAGGTAACCCTAGCACTCAATTATACACAAATGTCAGAAAGCCGCCTATAAAGTGGGGCCGACCCCTTAGATTTACCTGTACAAATGATAAATGTGAAAAAATAATACAAGATAGGTCACACATGTGGTGACACATTACCCTTGATGGGATAAGAGGGCCTCTCCAAGGCCAATGTCATCGTCTGAGGTGCAATGGTGGTAGAAGAATGCTATGTCCATATCAAAATCATCAATGGAGTCCAAGTGGAAGAAAACCTCGTCATCATCCATCAAACCCTAGAATGACATCATCACCTAGAAGTCTGGAATCCAAGGTGAAAAGTGCATCGTCTCCGAGTGCCCCCAATCATCTCCCTATACAACATCCTCCATCCAATGCAAGGTAGGATCTGGGGTGTATATCCCAAGGTGGAGGACTTCTGCCCATCTATGTGCCACCATGACCATATATGTCAAAACCAAGCCCATTTTTCCATCATCCAAGGTCTCGAAGATGTGAGAGCCCATGTCTAAACGTGGCATGTCATTGGGTGACTCACTTCTCTGCATCACATGTCCCAAAGTCTTGCAATATGGGCACAACACCCTAGGTGAAATCTTGGTGCATCCTTCAAAAAACCATGTTAGGTCCATCCAAATCAAAACATAATATAAAATCAGGTAAACCAATGTTCATAAGAGATACTAGTCCTTAATTCATGCAAAGTAAGTTGTTATTTAAGATATAAGCCATATGAATAATTCACCTAAGTCTCCTCTTCAAGTATCACATTGGCCGATAACTTTATGTGATTTGGAAAGTTTTAATATGGGATGGAATTCATCAAAACTTATTAAATGTGCCAACCAAGAAATCGAAAGAAAAGACCCAGGTAGAGGGAAATGTCCTGAAGGAAACAATGAAAGAAAAGAACCCTTCAAGAGTAAGTGTGATAATGGTATGTGTTGGGCTTACTTCATGGATTATAGTGTCATTCAATCCATTTCTATGAGCGCTTGTTGCTTGAGGTACCCTTTCCTCGGTACATTTTAGATTCTAAACCCCTTCATTGCCTTTTGATACCCATTTATTACTTTGCAAGTACCCTTTACAGGTTTTAACCTTTATTCTTTTATTTTTACTAGGATAAAGTCTTATTTTAGATGTGCATTCAGTCCATCAGGAAACGAGGCGATTACCATTAGAGGGGGTAGATATCAAGCTGGCCTTTGGATTTTATAGGTGGCCTTTATCATTTTTTTATAGTTGTTGCATCAACCTCTCGACCTTCAGCCCCTTCTTCTCGTGAGAGAATGAACCATGACCCATTACATAATTTTAGTACATTGTGACAAGTTCCATGATGGAAGGTGTTAAGTATGGTGGGGAACAAAATGTTACCCTTGTGGGGGCCCCCCAGTAGTACCCATTTTCCCTAGGCAGTGACAACATGGGACGAGGGCACAAAAGTTGGACACCGGGATGAAACAAGGAAACAAATGTAACTTTGTGAGCCAGTGATCCATTATCCAATTTCAACCAATGATCCTCATCCATATGCCTACCAAATTAATCACAACACTTCGCATGAAATAAGGACTAACATACCTCATGGTGATGTTGGCGTACCATCTTCCATACACTGAGTTGCCTATATGTGATGAACTTGGATGATCTGTAGTTGTAAAGGGCATTCTGAGGGGGTATGATGGGTTGCTAACTGTGGAGATGTTGATCACAATCATGGTTGGGATCATTGTCTCCGTTGTAGGCCATGAGACATGATCTCCTATAGTTACCCCTAGGCATGGGGGGGGTAACATCTAGCTCCAACATGGGGACATGTGTTCACCGTAGAGTGCACAAGAACCTGAACATCTCTAGTTGTCCAAGACCTACAATCCTACACCCACTTCTAACAACACTAAAAATTAGAAGTACAGGTCGGTGGATGTGATCCACTAAGGTTAGTAGTAAATCAAAATCATGTTGAAAAGAAAAAATTTCACTACAACTATAGATGATAAATTAATGATACAATGATCAAATGTAAGTTCCTAGCATGTATGCATAATATATAAATGAAAATGAAAATTATATGCAAGAGAATGCAAGACTATGCTAGCATGAGTGCATGATGAAAACATATATACAAATGCAAATGAAATATGTAAATTCCCTAACTGCATAACTACCCTACATTGCAGTTGGAGAGCTAGATAAAATCATATAACCAATAAAACCATCCCAGGATTGCATCAAAATGCCTACCCTTGTTGATCCGGATTATTTTC
>ML786331.1:78822-95697 GCA_009831015.1 Picea engelmannii | reverse complement strand
AAAAAAAAACCTAGTTTTTTAGGTGTACGCGGGTTGCAGTGGAGAAGGGTGCGTACATACGTGGGATGACAATATAACAGGGCACATACATGAGAGAAAATCCATAAAAGCTTGAGAATATGAAGATGTCGGGTCTCTAGACTCTGAAAGCAAGCTCCCATGAAGGTCTACAGTGATCATGTACAATAGATCTATCTATAGGTTCAAAAGGTATGTCTTATTTTTATGTGTAGTTGGATTTTGTTGTCTACATGAGAAATGGTTATGGGTGTTTGAGGATTTTCCCTAGAGAGGCTATTGGTTGCATGGCACTTACTGTATAAATCAGATCTACAAAAATATAGTGCTGGTATAATTAATACTTATCATTGGTACATCTTGTTAGTGTTAAGGCACATCTTGTATTTATTGGCATATGGTTAAGGGTTTTTGTGGTACATGGTTGAGAGATTGTATTTGTGAAGTGGTTTTGAAGTGGTTGATGTATTGAGAGGATGTATATCAGTAAGGGTTTGATGTCTAGTCCATGTGAGGGTTATTATACTTGTTCATGATTATACACACGTGTATGGCACATGAGTAGAGAGATATAGATGCACTTGGATAAGGGATATGCATGAGTATGTATGCATAGGGCACAACTACAGTTTGGACATAGTGACAGGTTGTAGGTTGATGTGACAGAGGCAACAAAGGGTCAAAGTTTCTTAGGAAGGTGAAAACCCTAACTTTCAGAAGGCATACGCAGGTTGTAGTATAGACAGACCGCATACATACACAGGCTGCAATACAGACAGGTCACATACATACGCGAGTTGTAGCACAGACAGGTCACGTATCCATGGGTTTTTTTTGGTACAAGAAGATTGCAGGTACAGGTTGATCACGGGTCTTTGGTACAGGCGAGTTATAGGTTGTTGGAACAGATTGGTACAGGTTTACAATGGTATATCTCACAGTGACAGTGTGGCAGTGGTTTCATCATTTCACTTATATTTTAGGGCGTCAGGACGGGGCAAGGATAAGTGGTTGTAGCCACCTTTCAGTTGTAGCCGAAGAACATAGGGGGTTGTAGCATCCTTCTTGTTGTAGCCAGAGAAATAGGTAGTTGAAGCTTCCCTCAGGTTGTAGCCTGGAAATATAGGGGGTCAGAGCCTCCTTCCAGTTGCAGCTGGAGAACAAAGAAAGTTGGTGCTTCCAATGAATGTAATTCTTAGAGACATATAAAAAAAAACATTATGTGGTTTTCTCCCGCATTGGGTTTCCACATAAAAATATTGTCGTACTATGTATGTGTATGATTTTTCATTGTTTATGGTTTATTTACTCTGCACTTATTGGATGATAATGTTATATTGATCATAAAGATAAATAACACTTACATACTATGGTTAAAAGGATTAAAAAGATCTATTATTGATTCACCGCACCCCCCCCCCTCTCATTAATCCAACAATTAGAGGGGGTAGAGCTCAAGTTGGCCTTTGGATTTTATAGGTGGCCTTTATCATTTTTTATAGTAGTTGCATCAACCTCTGGGCCTCCATCCCTTTCTTCTAATGAGATAATGAACCATGACCCATTACCAAAGTTTAGTACATTGTGACAGGATACAGGATGGAAGGTGTTAGGTATGGTGGGGAACAAAATGTTACCCTTCTGAGGGTCCCCCAGTAGTACCCCATTTCCATGGGCGGTGACAACATGTAACTAGGGCACAAAAGCTGGCCAGCAAGGTGAAACAAGACAACAAACATAACTTCATGAGCCAGTGATCCATTATCCAATTTCAACCAATGATCCTCATCCATATGCCTAGCAAATTAATCACAACACTTTGCATGAAAGAAGGACTAACATACCTCATGGTGATGTTGGCTTACCATCTCCCATACATTGAGTTGCCTCAATGTGATGAGTTTGGTTGATCTATAGTTGTAAAAGACATACTGAGGGGGGTTGTTGGACTGTTATCTGTGGACATGTTGGTCATTATTATGGTTGGGATCATTGTCTCCATTGTGCGCCATGAGACACAATCTCCTATAGTTTCCCCTAGGCATGGGGGGTGATAGGTGGTTCATCACATAATGTTACTACTATCATCAAAGACTGAAATTAGAATCCCAACATATTTCTTCTCTCCATTGGCCTTATGGTAAAGGCATGTTGATCCTTTACACAAATGCTTCTAATATTTTTTGGTCTACATTGTTAATTAAAAAACTTGACAAGGTTGAAGAAGTTTGTAGCTCTATATCTGATGAATTTTCTAAATCTAAGAAAGAGGTATCATTTTGGAGAAAAATAAGTATTGGCTATCAAACGTGGCATCAAAAATTTCCAATTCTACTTACTTCCTAAAGTATTTTTGGTCTAAATTGATAGCCATAATTTCAAGTTTTCTCGAAACAAAGGTTGAAGATTTACAACTCATAGCTCAAGGCAAGCTATTACATTGGCAACATTGGTTTAACATGTTTGATTTTACAATTGAATGGGTTAAGTCCTCTAATAATCATTTAGATTACACACTCACAAGTGAAATGGCTTCTGCAAGAATGTTTCATGATCAACTTAACACTAAACCTCCCAATTTTGATGATCTTACCCTATTTGGAAAGGTTTGAAAACTATCGCAGATAAACATTTTTAAGCACAAAAATTTATTTTCCTATGTTGTTATGCATGGTTTTGACTGTGACTCTTATGAACCTGAAGAACTTCCTTTTGGTGTCTTCCTTAAACACTAGTTTCATCACTCTAATCAACAATCATGGTAAGTGGGAATGAAATGATAGTATTATGGCTTATATGCTTTTCAATGCAAGACATACCCCCACGATTCGCATGACTAGAGCCACAAAATTCAGTTTAGCTATACTTACTCGTATTTTGGATACTTACTTTCTAAGTCAAAACTAGAAATCTATGATTGGAAAAGAAATGAGGGTTTCTCACTCTAGTTATAGCACTTCATAGACTAAGTTTGAGCCAGTGGTCCAACCAAGAAACAATCATGAACTGGCCAATCATCACATATTATTCTAGTACCTCATGCCTCTTCAATCTGAGACCTCCAAAATACAATTTGTATTATGTGAATATGATGATGCTCGATTGGGCCCCATTCTCCATTGCAAAGATTATTTTAAAGGTTACGCGTGTGACTAAAGATATTGTGTTTGTTTTAACAATGTTAGGTAATCAATATTTTTGCAAAAGTAGATTTTCTCGTGAGAATACATTATCACATGATGAGAAAACCCTCGATTGAAATCTACTTTAGATAAGGAAGTTGTGCAAAAGTAGCTTTGGTAAAAATAGTGTTTTATCATGAGTTGACACCATCACATGATGACAAGACCTTCGGTAGAAATCTACTTTTTAAAAAGTAGAACAAAGTAAGTTTGATTTGATTTCAGAGAGTGTTGGATCAGTGATGCAAGAAGATTCTCCAATAAGACATAATCTTATCTTTTAGTAAATAAAATTTAGTCTCCTCCAACT
Organism: Picea engelmannii; assembly: GCA_009831015.1. Lineage (NCBI taxonomy): Eukaryota > Viridiplantae > Streptophyta > Pinopsida > Pinales > Pinaceae > Picea > Picea engelmannii. The sequence continues at coordinate 92,187 of ML786331.1, read as the reverse complement.
CAATAAAAATATGTTGTAATACCTGGCAGTATGTATCTTATGTTTGTTAAACATAATATCGAAGCCTTTGTGGCCACTTGTTCATTGTGAAAATTTGTTGCTTTGGATTCAAAGCATTACCTTTGTTCACCATCATGTCACTTTAAAATGCAAATAACATCCCTAGTGGAAGCCCTATTTGCACCCAATTCATGATTTTTGGCAAAATATGTTGAGATTTGGGTACCTTGGAAAGTGGTCCCCTTGCGTTTGTGAGTCTCTAAACACAAAGGGGGAGACTATTACCCTCATTACTTTACTTTATGTTCTAATTTCACTTTGACTTAGGAGTTTAAGTCAAAAGTGAAATATGACATTTAAGTCATTAAAGTGACATTTAATTCACTGTGTGGGTGAGTTAAGGACATAAAGCAAACTAAGGAAATTGGGTTTCCTAAGTGAGATTTTTGGATTAAATCTCACCCATTGATTAGACTTGGCTAGATTGGATCTAGGTCATTGATCTTTTAGGGTTTAGCCAAAGAGAGGTTAAAGGAGGGAATAGGGAAAAAATGAGATTCATTCTTCACTTGAGAGGAGAGGAGAAGGAGAAGGAGAAGGAAAAGAGCTCTTGGGTGCATATCTTGAGGAGGAGAAGGTGCATGAGGTCAAGAGTTTGGGAGGAGATTTAACTTGGCACTTGTCCACCATGGAGTATGGGCTACACCTTGGAGGAGGGCGCACACATCTAGAGAGGGGTGGAAGTGCTTGTGGAGGGGCGCATTCTTGGGAGAAGAGGCGCATCAAGCAAAGGAGAAGCGCTCTTTGAGGAGCATACTTACTTGTTGAGGAAAGGCGCACTATATGTGAGATGGAGGGTGCATGGCAAGGAAGGGCGCTCTCATTTGTAGATTTTTTTGCTTGGGAGGAGGGAGCGTCAACAAGGGCAAAGCAAAGGCAAAGCAAAAGTTAAATGCACAAGCAAAGGCAAGGTCAAATCAAAGGCACAAGGGAAGAGGTCCAAAGGTTAGCTAAGGAAAAGGGGCGCACCAAGGCAAAGGTAACCTAGCTTCAAGAGGCTAGCATGAACATCTTCAAGGGACTCCAAGGCTTCCGAGAAGGGTTGTTGTTGTACCAGGTTCACTTGTATATGTTTTTTGTGTTGTACATTTTGCTTTGAGACCTTCTATATACATCTACTCCAAGCTGGTTTTCCCCATGGAGGTTTTTCCAGGGTCATGTTGACAAAAAACTTATGTGTCGATTTTCATGCATGCTTAGAAGTATAGATCAGCATTTAGAGTTGTAAAGATTGTGATGAGTGTTATGTGTTTTGAGTTTTATTATATGTGCTAATCATTGGTATGAAAACACTTGCAAGGGCACCTCAAAAGAGCACTTAACCACAAAAATTATCAGCAAAAAGTTACTAAACAGTTTGTTGTAATAAAAGGCAGCAAAGGATAGTTTTGGAAGTTCAAACTTAGAGCTAAAATCTTATCAAAGACAAATCAGTTTTAACAGCCTAATAGTACCTCAGTTCTCTTCAAAATAACCATCGGCAATGTAATAGTTTGGTCTCAATTTGGATGATAGTCCTTCAAAAATGTGCAGTGAATCAATTTCAAACAAATTTAGATCACACAATTGCTCTCTAGCTATAGAGTATTGGTTTTGGGTCTCAATTTGGATAAGAGTCATTCAAAAATGTGCAGTGAATCAATTTCAAACAAATTTAAACCACACAATTGCTCTCTGGCTATAAAGAATTGGTTTATTGTCTAGATCATTTCATTCTCAACATTGTAGAGTTTATTGGTTTGAACCTTACTCTAATATCAAACTTGAACTGAGTTTGATACTAAGATTCAATATTGATACTACACTGATCAATGTAACTCATTGAAGGCTACAATCCTATGTTTTATAGTTAGCCTCAATAAGCTATAAAATTGACCTCATACTAATGTTTGAGATCCAACCTCGGTGGGTTGTGTTGTGCATCCTTATAGATTCATCATTTCACATCAACCTAGCCTCAATAAGTTACAAAATTGACCTCATACTAATGTTTGAGATCCAACCTCGGTGGGTCATGTTGTGCATCTTTATAGATTCATCATTTCACATCAACCAATACGGTTCCAATAGTGTCATATGCCAAAAAGCATAGAAACACTATGAATGACTATCGTAAATTATTAGTCTCACGTTAGGTAGAAATGACAATCAATGCTATCACCTGGTAGAATTATATTCTGCAACAACCTCTAAATTGTATGCATATCAGCATCACATGATTGAGTTTCCCATCAGTTGAAAGTTATATCAATTAAGCTTATTGATTTAATTTAGTGCCAACTTGTTGAGTGAATATCAAAATGTCAATCCACTTAGATTGTCTAATCCCACGCTGAGTGGAAGGAAGTTGACATAGGTAGAATTGTTGAGTCACCAAAATGGGTTGAGTTAGGTAGAATTGTTGACATCAACCCACCACATTGAGTAAACGTTGACTTGCGTTTCAAAACAACTTAATGATGCTAATATCAACACCAAGGTGGATCATTGGGAAAGAGTTCAGATAGCCCAAGGTGGATCATTGGGAAAGAGTTCAGATAGAAATGGAAAACTAGAGAGGAAGTGCTTCGAGTTCAAGTATGTTGCTCTAATACTCGTCATTTCTTTGTTATGCCTTTCTTATTGGTACCCTTAGGATTGGCAGTCCTTTGACTAGTTTCCAATAGGTGAACAAATGATATTTTCAAGTAATAAGGTTTGAGCAACTTGTTGCTCTGTGCATGCAGGCTATAGTTAGTAGTGGATGTTATAGGTGCAATGATACATAATTAACACATCTTTTTGAGCTAGCTTTGAAGTTATTACAACTGTTCGTCTTTGCATAAAAAAGGTACAGGGAACCCCACAAGAGATATGAGGAGATGCAAAATCCTTTATAATAAGTACAGGCATATGCAAGAAAAACACGAGTCCTAAGGCAAGAAACCTGAGCCGTGGAGCCCTATTTATGCAAGTCAAAAAAGGTGTGCATCATATATGGGCAAGTTTTGCCTAAGAAAGATTTATGGTTGATTTGAACACATTTAGTTGGTTAGTGCACCGTTATTAAAGATTTGCTTTAACTTTCAAAGTCACAAGTTCAATTAAAGCTCTAATTTTTGTTATGAAATGGTCCGACAAAGCATGCATGTTGTCTCACAATGTAATAACTATTCTTTTGGTATAAGAATTTGGCACATCACAGGTTATTGTAAAGTTGTTATCGAATTATCATCAAAAGGCCTCATCTTGCAGCCTTATAAGAGCCCCCCTTTGCTTCTTACATTTCTATTTCTTAGCCCTGACCACTTGCAATCCTCTTTTTCACCCTGATCGTATCAATTTGTTGTTGAGATCACAAGGAACGCATTGTACCATAGCAAAAGGAGAGTTCGAGTTATCCACGCCACCTTTCTCGCAAAAGCCCATTTAATATTTTGTTGCTTGCTTCTACTTAATTGTTCTCGTTTGCAACCGTGTTTTTCATTGAGACTTCATTATTTTTCAACAGTTTGTAGATAGTTTGTTCAGAGCACTTTTCACACACGTAATAGCCCTTAGGAAAGAGAAATCAGTCTGTATGTTTTCGCTTATCCCTATGTTTGAACAAGGAAATTTGATATTACATGGATATTCCCATAAAAAATAGATATATTTTACTCTGAGAAAAAAATTTGACGGATCTTCCTTCAGAACTTTCCTATAAAATAACTTGCTTCCCCTCAAATTATAGAAATGTGTAGCCAATGCAAAGACCTTGACTATAGAGGGACGGACAATAAATGTGGTTAAACAATCACATCATCTTTTTACAGATCCTCAGAATTATGAACTCAATATTTGGTGAATAGGCAGGCCTTGGCAACCTCTACTTGTATCCAGAAATTAGACAAGTTGAACAGAGAATCAGCCACGTCCATTACAAACCTAAAAATGCCCTTGATACCATCTGTTGCTTTAGCAGTAAAGGTGGAGCGGACATGCCCTTTCTTATATGCATTAGTGCCAAACATATAAGACTCAAGCTTTTGCCTCATAACCATCCCATTACTTCACGTAAACATTCTAATCAAATGCAGGTTAGTGCAGTAATTTCATTCTAGACTAACCGTATTGCATAACGACTTCCTGTTTTCTATAAGTACTTCGAACTGGAACACATATCTCTATCAATTTCTATGATCTAAAGTACAGCTTGTAACAAATAAAATCAATTATTAAACACTGCATATGTGCAAATAAGATGCTCAAAATCTCTCAAGTAGACATCAAAATCTCTACAGACCCAATCAATGGTGGAGCATTTATAAAATGTTGGTACAAAAGAATGGTGTACGATAAGCCTTCTCAATTATAATACAAGAATAATATAAAGAGTCCTATTAGAAGAGATACAGACAGAGACTGCCTAGAATGACAGGCGTTACTGGGTTTACTTTGAGCCTGAGGAGCTGCGGCTGGCACTTTGGGTGATGAAGAGTCTGTTGCTGGAGCAGAAGCTTGAGTAACAGCTGGCAACGGAGACTCTGAAACTGTTGAAAGCACTGGAGCTGGTGCCAGGGCAGGTGGCATGCTTTGGGGTGAAATGGCCGTTTCTATTATTCCAGGGGCAACAAGGTACATTGAATACTCAGTTCCTGTCCGGCGCCCAAGACAAGCATTGCCTGCAATTAAAGATGTCATCAAAAGTGCTTAGAACGTTAGAAACAGTGGAACAGTAGTAATGGAAAATCTGTTGAACGATACCAAAACTCGACAACCAATGATATCAACATGTTACAAAAATTCATATTAAAATCGTTAGACCACAAATCAAAAGGTTTGAACGACAGATAAATATATAATTTCACATCCCAAGAGATTAAATGTGTTTTTAATCGAAGTTTGGGAAAAAAATGTTCACTTTTAAGCACTTAACAAAAAATGAAAGCAACGACTCTTAACCAGATATGCACTTGCCGTTTTTTTAATCGATGTTTAGGTAAAAAAACGTTTACTTTAAGCACTAACCAAAAAAATAAAAGCAACGAGTCTTACCCAGATATGCACTTGCCGTTGCTGGAAAGTCTGTGATAAGCCCATCTGCTTTTGCAAGACTTGCAAAGGAGTGGATTTCCAACGTTGGATCAGAAAGATAGTCAAAGGCTAGCGAAGCAAATTCATTTCTCAGAGCAAAGATGAAAACTGACATATTGTAATGGTGCATTTGCTGGACAATATCTGTGGCCAGTACAAGAAAAGAAGAAGAAGCCGGGAAAACGATATTCCTGTTTAATACTACAGCATCAGAAAACGTTTTGATCTCCCGAATGGTAGAATCTGGAATACTGATAATAGTTTCGTCCACAACATAAACAAGCTTAAATTTTGTACGTTGCTTGAACTCCATTAGCACAGCACTATCATCAGATTGTATCATGATCCTATTGGTCATGTTGTTGTAACCACTCATATTTAGAGCTGAAATAGTGGGCTCTACGATACTAAGGTTCCTTGCCAATGCTATAGCTCGCGCATTCTGTGAAAAAAAGCAAGAAACGAGATACAGTTTACAGTATATACTGTTGATATTTATTTCATGAGCTCTTCTAACTCTTCAGATTACTAATCAGATTGAAGAACCGTACCTCTATGTTGATGATGACACGAACATTTCCTTGACTCTGCGCAAATTCCAAAAAAGAAGACAAGTTCATATATTTCCCCGCATTAGCTTGTGCAGGATTTCTTGAAAGACCGAAATCTTTAGTAAAGGGGCTGTAAATGTTTGCTGCACAGTCCAGGAAATTCATATTACATCAGTTGCCCTCTGAAATCGCAACAAAATGAATAAAAGTATACTGTGCAAGAATTTCACTCCATGAATCTGTTCTATTTTAACAAAGCTAAAATTCTCAATTATTATTGATAAAAAAGAGGCAGAAGTTAAACCATGTACGATCATTTGAGGAACACTTTAAATGATTACACTTTTGAAACTCTGGAAATTAACAGGTGAGCGAATAAGAGATTTTATATTATTTCGACTGATTCAGCCAGCTTGGATCAGACTTACGAGTCAAGCTTTGAATTTCCTTCCACATGAGATCAAACGTGAAGATGCCTGGCTTGTTATTTGGGGTATCTAACACCATTTCGTTGATGCCTGTCACCGTTTTTAGGCGAGATGGATAAAACACTGAATTTGACAAGATATTTGTTCCTATCGTAAGGTCTGGTGATTCCCTACAGATAGGAACACCATCTTTTGTTATTTGGACAGAGCAATCAATGTAGTCAGCTCCATCTCTTATCGCAGCCTGATAGGCAATATCAGTACAACCCGGGTAATCACCACTAGCTCCGTTGTGAGAAATTATTAATGGTTTTCCTGGAACCACAAGTTGAAGTAATGTTATCGGTACATGTACAGTACTCTCGATTTTCAATATTTCAATTAGAAACTGTATCAGAGGACTAGAAAGCACAGGTAAACAATGACTAACAGGCAAGCAGGATATGAAGTGAACTGTGCACCTGCTTTGGAGGATGTACTGGCATTGTTCTGAGCATAGCAAGCTGTATTGTCATCAATCCACAGAAGTCCAATTAGTTTATAGTTCTAAGAATCTTGATCAACAAAGAAATTTATTCAAGAAGTGATATATACTTATAAGTTATCACAATAAAAACGTTCTGGCCTTAAAAGACATAAGAAGAATTATAGACCTGCATGGGTAAGGGATTATATAAGTTGGTAGAGATTAGGTAGCAAGAAAGCCATACCTATTGCCTCTGATGCTGTTACAGAGAAATCAGTTAGGATGCCATCAACTGCGAACTTCTTGTTGTCCACAAACTGAAGATATTCCCTTATTGGATCATAGCTATAATTGTAGCTCATGCCATATTCATCATTGGCAAACTGAGAAGCAAATATTTCCAGCCCTGCAGAATGTGCATCTTGTACAAGACTTGTAGGTGCTTGTAGATATAACTTTGAATCGACAGGCCAAATATAATCCTTTGGAACAGTGATTCCAGCAGCAAATGTCTTCACAAACGTCAAATTTTTTACAAGGGAACCATATGTTTCATTTGTTGATGGGTCCACATCTTCTTTGCCAAGGAGCATCAGTATTAGCTTTGTCTTGGTTCTTCTAAAACGTGGTGCAATGGCTTGTAAAAACCCAACCTCGGTCGAAGAAATGTAGTTCAAAGTCATAGATTTTGACAGAGATATCACATATGATGACATGCTTAGGTTGTGCTTTTCAAAAAACATTGAATACTGCCACATATATCAAGAAAAATTTAAGTATTCAAGACGATGAAAAGAAACAAAACAGAGAGCATTAGAGAAATCATTCAAAACGGAATACCCACTAAAGAATCTTGGTACTTTCTAGAAAAAAATCACAAGTCCACAGCAAATTGAAATGGAACAGTAGAGATGGACATTAGAGAGATATACCTGTACGTTCAACCAAAATGCAGCCGGATTATATTGAGTTGCTGTTATGTCTTCTGGTGTAAGCAATGGATAGATACCGTCAAAATTATAAGGGCGTGATTGGAATGACTGTTTTGCTGCAAAAAATGGAAGAATAGAATTCTTTTAATCATCCAAATTCAACAAAATCAAGAAATTCACTATGAAAGTAGAGATTCCCCAGTTTAAATCTCCTTCAGCTATAATATCTATTTGACTTTCTGGATACGAAAGATCACACTACATATTTGCTGTTTATTATATTATAAGAGGGCCTCATAGAGCAGGTTAAAATTTAAAGTTAACCTGTGCTATGGCATTACTGCATGAAAACAGTAGGCTCTTGAACTGGTACTGGAAAACACTAGATGCATCTAAGCGATTTGCAGACACATCATTCATAAGACAGGTAGTTCTTAGGTTTTTTTTTTTCTATAGGTCGCCAGAAAGACAAAAAGAATATATAAAAAGCCAGGCCATAAAAGGCTCTATCAGACAACCTACTCAGAATGGGGAGTAGGTGAAAGGTTCTATCAGACTTTTGGTACCATGCAGAAAGGCAATTGATAAGATGGAACAAAAGGAACAGTATGCATCCATAAAAGTTTATATTAGTCCTAAAACAAAATCATAACCTGCTCTGTCCTTTCACTTCACCTGAAATATTGTTGAGGAGGATATCAGCAGTGTAGTCAATAGAAAAGTATCCAGATATATTTTTGCCGTTGACAACATAAGAATTTCCCTGATTGGGGAATAAAAGGTCGATGTTTGTACTGTTATCCAATCTTAAATCTGACCGGCATATGCCTACCCCGTCTTTTGATAACTGCAAGTCACAGAACATTACAGCTTCGTACAAGCTATTATTAATTGCCGCTACATAAGCAGGTGGGGTTTGGTCAGGAAAAAGCCCTGAAAGTCCACCACGAGCTATGACCAGGGGTGTTTTACCTGCACAAATAGATGCAAAAAATGAAAATCAGTACCAATCTTAGATTAGTTCTTCCCCGCATCAGGAATGTCAAACAAGTATCATCCGCAAGAGCAACACTAGAAGTTCAGTGCATGTAAGAACCTTCCTAAATGACTTAAATGTATATTGTAAAGTAAAAATGCTAGATTCCAGACCAGTTGTCTCACAAATATAACAGCAAGGCACATGAAAACAACATGAATAAAAAGAATCCTGGCTTCACATGTGCTTCAAGTTAAATCTGTCAGGTGCACCTTATCTCCCCAAACATTGAAAAACTGAATATGTTTAGGCATCACAGGCACTGAGTACAGATTGAGCTTTAAAAAATTAATCAGGTGCCATATCCAGACATTATCTGTGATCTAACAGTTGCACTTGCTGTCAGTATTGGAGTAAATATTGCAAGAAACTGAGATCATATTCCATATCTCTCATGGAATTTTTTAGCAGAAAGAACAATGGCCAATTGAATCCTTCTCGCAGAAACATTCATTTGTAATTCTTTTTAACAGTTGTCGTAAAGAAAATCTTTATCTATTGAAATCCAAGTTTTAGTTTGTATTAAAAAAGGAAGCAAAAGAAATTGAACATTATATCTGTGCAAATAGCAACAAAAAAAATTGCATGCTATGACTCATAGTATTGTGGTTCCAGGACAAAGTAAGAATCAAGTTTTGATAGGGATTACAGCAGTGTGATTCACAGACAAAGTAAAAAACAATTTGCCAAAGTAGATGATTGACTACTGATATTGCTATCAATGTACAATACTAAAAGTGCAAACAAATGTAGAATTAAGAGAACGATGTTCTGCAAAATCTGTGACATATTCCTAAAATATCTTTATATAATATAGAGATTGAACTTTTTTTAAAAATAGTACAAGAACTTCACTGTCAATTTCTTCCCCACAGCCTTGGATGTTAGCAGAGATGGGCTTCCTCACCCTTGTGCTCCTCCCAGGATCAGGCAGCCAGGACCCCTTTGGCCCCAGTTACTCTCCAGATAACATCTTCCGACAGGCCACCAGCCCCTTGACAGTGATCGATGACTCTAATAGGGAGCCTGCTTCTCGGCCACCTCACCAGGCTTTGGCATCTAGCACCAGCAGGCCTTGACATCTCCATTTTGTTTTGAGCATAGATGCATTTTGTTTTAGCATTTTTAGTATTCTTCCTTCTCACATACCTTGTACATTTTCTTTTAGCTAGCTTCGTAGAATTTTATGTCTTTTTTAGCATCGCTCTAGGAGCAGCTTTCGCACTCGTACTATATATATTGACAGCTGACATACTTTTCAGTCCCATTGACCTACTTATGTGGTCATACATTGGACATTAATAGAATTTAAAATTATCTTATATATATTGACACTCAATGCCAGTCCCATTGACCAACTTATGTGGTCATACATTGGACATTAATAGAATTTAAAATTATCTTATATATATTGACACTCAATGCCAGTCCCATTGACCAACTTATGGTGGTCATTTGTTGGACATTAATTTAAAATTATCACATATTATCTATCTTATTGAGGATTTGTTCCTGGGCTGGGTGTATATTCCTTTTTATTATATTTGTAACATAATAATTTAAACTACTTATATAATTAACTCAATGCATATACTTCTGAGCTGTACCATATAGAAGTGAACTTGAAAGCGTCCAGTTGAGTGAAGGCAGAAATTACCGAGAAATGACAGAACAAATAGTTATATAATGAATCTGAGCCACATTAGGCATGCTACTCAGACAATGGTTACAGTTTTTCCAACTAAACCTTTTCAATATCAATCAATTTGTGATTCACAACTTAGCATAGATCCATCATAAACCCTTATCTATCAAGAACCGAGAGGGAACAAATTTTTTGAGGTGTAAATTATTTTATCATTTAATATGAAGGAATTAATAAATGACATGGAATTAAATGATGAAAAAATTCACACCTCAAGAAATTTGATCCCTGGAATTAAAAGCTAGAGACTAAGGCCTCTGAACAATGTTGTAGTAATCAGCATATTTGCATTCTATAAAGCAAATACTGATCATTTAAGGAGTTGATATGGAGAAAATATCCTCGATAATTACTGAATTACAAACATGATTCAGATAGAGGCTAGACTAGACAAGCAGTTCAGACCTTAAAATGATTTAAATTTTACATTATTTTATTAACTGCAAATGTCTAGATTCCCATATTCTTAATCTTCACAACCTGAGCATAGTAAATACAATAGAAAGCAGGGAATAAATTACCACTCCAATAGTTGCAACCCCAAAGCTCTTAATCCCTAGTTCTTCTAAGTGACTTTGACTCCAATCACCTGCACTTGCATACAATCTCTGACATTGCGTCCTATATGACCATGCACATTATGTTTTTTAAATTTTATTGGAATTGAGATGATCATGACAGTCACCCCAGTAAGTTCAACAAGATTAGGGTTGCAACGGCTTGTGTAATACAAGCATCATGACTGGAAATATTTAGTGTCCTATTAGGTGCCATGAAATTCATCATAAGGGATAGAAATCCGTTTGTCTTAGATGACATATGTATACATTGACCTAGTAGTGGCCACAAATGGAAATACAATTGTCTTTAGATGACATCCCTATATATTGACCTGGTGACAACAAATGAAAATTCCTCTTGCTGGATATTACACCAAATTTCCTTGTCTATGTAGCAATTAGCAAAGAAATAAATGGAAGATTTTTGTATTAGAGAAAAAGCAAATAAATAACACACTGTAGTCAATATGATCCAGTCATCTGATCAATTAAACTTAGGTGAAAAGGAAATAGTTATAAAAACGGACGAATATCTGATCATGGTCCAGTGAGACAGGACTTAAGTTGACCTCTGTTTCTCGGTTCATGAGGTTATCTTGTAAGAGATTGGTTTTAACTTTTTATATCAATAAAGCAAGAACATGCCAAGAGGGCCTTGGTTCACTAGTGAGATCGATGGAGTTTTAAGCACCCAACACCCGACTGGCGTGTTTCAAAAAGATGATGCCAGGTGCAAGTTCCGGTTGATTTTGGCAAGGAAGTTCATGTGGTGTATGTTTGTCCAAGCAACTTCCTTAGAAATAAAAATAAAGCAAGAGCCAAGACACTCTGAAACTGAACTTGATGACAGAAAATGATTCTACAATAAAATGAGTGAAAATACCAAATTCCTCCAAACAGCCCTCTGAAGCTGAGGTAGTCAGTTTGGCTAAATCAAAAAAATACATGCTAATAGTCGTTATTGACTTGAAGGAAAAATATTTTGCAGTAAAATAGTGAAAATCCCGAATTCCTCCAGACAGCCCTCTGATGATAAGGTTGTTGATTCAGTTAAATCAAAGATATTAATGCTGACAGTCAAGATTGACCTGAAGATAATGCCCCAAGCCGAACAGTCTTCTCATCCATAACAGTTATTTGGGTGAAACTGACTCTGAATTGTGTTAAACTCAGGTAAGACCCAGGCATGAGAACATGCAATGATGCATATGGGGCACGATAAAAGAAATTTAGGAATTTTGACACTGGCTGGCGGCTGATATGTTGGAGAAACACGATAAATCTCATTCTACAAAGGCTTCGTAAATTGCTCGAGTACATGTTAAAAGCTGAACAGGCTAGGAATAAGCCTAGGACCTGCCCCCGACCGGTGAGATGCTCTACCACTGTGATACATGCCCTATTCATACCAGGCACCAGTTTGATGTCAACGCGTGTATTGCTACTTCTAACACTAGCAGGCACATCCTATACTCTAGAAAACATACAAAACCCACCAACATTTTTTTTCTTTTTTGGACTGTTTGGTCCGAATGGGACTGAGACTCCTGGAGCGCATCCCTTCAGGGCTTCTCAGGTCGAACCAGAAACATAGTATGCTGAGTATCGAACCTGGGCTTGCCATGGTAAACCCCCACTAATTTTGTGATATACCAAAGCCCAACCTACTGCGAAACCCACCGATGTACCCTCGACTGATACATGACGAAGCTGCAAAGAAATCACTCTTGAATTGAACCTGCCTTAACCCCAGCAGCCGTACCTTAGTTGATGCTAACTATCAGAAGTAATCCACCCTTAAGTGTAGTTGAAATTCATATAAAATCCAATGCAGATCATGAGTGGGTAGAAATCATTATACACGCACATTCCCATTCCGTTGGTTATGACTGATTAATTCACCCCATTTGCTGTTGCTCTGTTAATTTTTCTGAAAATCCAATAGGCGGTTTGACTCTGAAGGGTCGCATAAGCCAGTGTATTGAGTTTAATATAATCAGCTGGAAACACACACCCAAAAGGATGAAAAAAGGGAACCTAGTCCAGGCAATCATTTCAGAAATTCTTCCAGCTCAACTAATGGCCAATAGTAATCTGAGATTAGAGAAAACTCCTATGTTAAGCCGAATTCCAACATCAACGGAATAGACTTAATGCACCTATAGTGAACCCAGGAGCATTCTACAGCCCAGGTGGAGAGGGTGGGATGATCCATCATGCTTATGTCCGTGCATTTGATCATTGAATCTAAATGGTACGTTAGGTATATTGAACATGGATACTAGCAAAATCCCATCTAACCCAGGTTTGATATGTCCCTAGAGATTATCAAGTTCAAAGATGCATATCTTCAATTCTTGCAAACGGCCAACGTATCAAATGCTAAAACCCAAAAAAACAATCTCAACTCCGCAACCTGGAGGCGTATCTCAGAACTGGATTCAGATGAGTTTGTGCTAGTTGAAGCTCTAACATAACCAACTCAGGCAAGCGTGATTGGATCAAGCATTAGCATACATAGATTCAATGCACTTACATAACATAAATTGGCAACCATAACATAAAGAAGAAG
>ML786331.1:40367-69360 GCA_009831015.1 Picea engelmannii | reverse complement strand
CATCTGATACCACCTACCTCACTTCACCATCGTACCCCAATACCCTGTCACACGTCACACTCATTATACCCGTTGGCCATTTAATACCCACCATGTCACACCCATCTACCCGTTGGCAAATCAATGCCAACCCCCGTGACCTTTACTCATCCAACTCACCACTCGCGCCATAACAGACACCCCCCTACACTATTTAACTCTGTTTTTTCACCATTCCCGCATGGTTCACCGATCTAGACACAGTCGACACCATCGTTTCCTGTTTGCAAGCTAACCGCCACCAAGCACATCGTCGACAAGCGCCATTAAACTGGGTAATCACAGTCAACATTGTTTTCCATCTTCATATCTCCATTTAATTATGGCGCCCAATTCTAGATCCACTGAAACAGAAGAAAAATGATTTCTTCCTCCTCCCGTCGACCTGGATCGCGTTCTCCTGGCCGATAAAGATTACCGAGTTGTAGAGCCGAAGTGCGAATTCGATTTCTTCGAATTACATTTATGGATTAAAGATATTTTCCTAGACCAGAGTGACGAGATCGGACTCTGGGAGTCTAATTTTCCACTTTACATGTTTCCCCAGACCTATCACTTCCATGAGTTCGCCCTGAAGTGCCAAGCTCATTACCTTCCCGACCAAAGGGCCATTGTTTCTTCATCTGGTGAAACTCTGTTCACCATCACCTTTGAAACAATAAACCAGATGTTGCAAATCCCCAGAGCTGATTCTGCCACCCCTTTCTCCATTGACATTCTGATTGAACTATATCATAAACTTTTCTTCCCTCAAAGAGCCCAGATATTCGAAATCTTCTTACCAGAAGACGCACAGTTACCTAAAAAGAACCCTGCCTATACTTCTTCCATCTTCTCAGTCAGATCCAACCAAATAATTTCTACCCTATGTTTCTTGTTGGGATATTATTCTGATGAATGGGTAGATGAACCCATTTTGGGTTTTCTATCCATTTTCTCCACAGAAGAAAAAGCTACAACTCAATTTGATTACAGTTAGTTTTTGGCTGACATTATACATGAAAAAAATTTCAAGTTTTCCATAGAGGGAATGTTCAGGTACTCCTCAGTGCTGGTGTACATGTTCCTTTTCTTCCAAGCAGACAGATTATCTTGTGCTTTTCAGAAATTGGATCAAAACGGGAACCCTCAACTAGTAACTTCTTCTACATCAATAGTGAGGAAGAATTCCACTAAGTATAGCTTCAAGCATTTCATTGATCAGTTTTACCATCCAGTGGTGTGCATGCTCAACAGAAGAATGGAACCAAGGATAAATGAAGAGGTCCAGAGAATTCTTCACTTATCAGACTTAGCCAAAACAGGGGACTGGTATCTTTACCAAAACCATACCGAGATCAGATTTTATGGGTGTAAATTACCTCCATACAAGATGCAAAAGTACCTTCCTATCAGAATCTTTGCCTTGGAATACATCAGACAGATGATCAACTCTAATGACATCCACTTCGTGTAATTCAAAAAGAAGCAGCAACTCAAGATCAAGAGACAAATTGGTTCTTTCATATGTAACAACAAAGTTGCAGGAGAAGAAGTCGACAATCTCTTGAAAGAAATGAACTTCAGTCTGATTTTCCCATGGAATTATGACCCCTTTGGCATCATATCGAAAACCAGGCTCAAACCTAAGACTTCTCCTTATGCTCACGTGCCAAAGCCTGAGATTGGAAATTTCATGAATCAAACAGAGTGGCAAGAAAATACCGTGTTGGAGATAGAAGAACAACCTTCACCTGCCAACATTTCACATACCAGCACTCCTCAAGTACATGCAGAAAAGAGAGCCAAGAAAGAAGTTTTGCCTTTGGTCACTGAAGTGTCAGCTGAGGATTTCCAAGTGTACATAAGGAGGAATAAAACCAGCTACACACCAGACCGGTTTAGAGAAGGAGAAACACAGTCCACCATTGTCATGGAGGGACCACATTCCTTAGCTTTCTCGGGCAGTCAGCATATTGTTTCTACATCCTCATCCAAGAAGCAAACAAACACTACATTGTCAGCCGAGTCCACAAAAGAGCCAACATGATCAAACATTTTTGGCAAATACAAGATGATCAAGCAGAAGAATGAACTTCTGAATAGCAACACATATGCCCAGTTTTGGAAGTAGACATCCACATCTCAACACAAATTATTGTATGCCTTTGAAACAGAGAAGGGAAGGATGCACATGGCATTCTTACAGGCACAGGTCCCTCATCCCAAGACAACTTTTGATTACAAGAAAACATCATTTGAGTTTGATGTAAAAGAGGTTCATCCAGCAGATAAAATGGACATGCATAGGCAAACATGGGAGATGATCTTCTCCACCTTGACAAACGCATCCTTGACTGCTGCAAAATTGCAGGTGTCTTTAAACAATGTTCAGTCTGAGTTGAAGCTAGAAAAGATATCTTCTCTAGCCAAAGATAATAATATCAAATCCCTAGAGGAGCTGGTACTGAAGATCAGCTATGATCCATCCAATGTCAAAGCAGTCGAGGAACTATTGAAGAAGAAAAATGTTGACATAACATCTCTGAGGAAACAATTGAAACTTCCAGCCACTGAAGATTCACAAGCAAAGGAAATGGCTGCAAGTGAAGGTCACAAGGAGGAGATGTTGAAATTGATAATGGAGCAGAATGCACAGATAAAGGAGATGGAGGTTGAGCTAGATAAGTTAGTTAAATAGAAAGAACATAGCGTGCAGATGGTTGTTATCCCACTAGATGCAATTCCTCTCATAGGAGTTAGTACAACAGTGGCCACAACAACAGAAATACCATCAACCATTCCAGTGAAATTTCTAGATGTTTCTGAGAATTTGGTGAAGTCAATGGACGACATGACCCTATGAAGTGAAAGAAATCAAAAGATTGAAAGAAGGGGTAAAAAAAATCCAGAAGCTGAAATCCATGTTCCATGCCAACTATAATAGAGAGATGCATAAATCACAAAGACTCACCCAAGAAATGCAGAAGTTGCAGAAGGAGATTGTCATGGCCAAAACATTGTTTGAAGCCAAGTAAAACATATGGATGGACATCAACAAGTCAATGGCAGAGATATGACCACTCATACAAATTGTTTTTGAACAACATGAACTGGTATAGAGAGCCAGACAAGCAATTGAAAAGATAAGGGAAGAATTAGGAGAGAGGCCTATAGAGGCCACTGAACTCATCAGGTTCTTAAACTCCAAGACCAAAGAGGAGTTAGAGGCATTGGAAATTGAAGACGGGACAGAGACCATCCTTGAGGTCAAGAAGGTTTTGACCAAGAAAGGATTGATGCTACAACTAGAGGAGAAAGCTTAGATGATGGACATTGGAGTGCAGATATTTTTCAGCAAGGTTGACACATTGCATAAGAAGGGACTTCCAGGACTACTAGTGATAAATGATAAGCTCATCACTTTGTCAGACTACAGGTAGAAGATCAACACAGTGGAAAAGGATGGGTCTAAATTTGCAGGTATACAAGGAATCATCACTGGCAAGGCTTTCTTAGAAACTTTGCAGTTGGACTTGAGCATCCAACATGAGATAAAGTATATTTTTATTACAAAGCCTACTTTTGCCAAGTACACCGAAATGGACGAAATATACAGAAAGTTACTCAAGGTTTCCATCCCTAGTCAAAAGAGATGGGAAAACTTGTGTTCGTTACTTGAGTAAAAGTGATGTGGATTTCTGAATTAGCATGAAGAAGGCAGTCAAGTCAAAATGATGAATCATCAACTACTTCCCCAGAATCAGAACCAAGGATTCGAATAGATCATCAACATTCCTATTATTTTGTAATTTGTAATCTAGTTAGTTAGATTTTTCCTCCACAATATCCTAGTCATTAATGACAGGATCATATGTAACTGTTGTATAAATACTTCTCACTTCGAAGTATTGAGGGTTGATTTTTGTGCCCAAGGAGCTATTTGTGTAATCTTTCAAAAAGGATCGACCCGTAATAAAAGGCTATTCACAGGGTTCTTGTGTTTGAACGTTGGTGATGTTTATCTTTCTTTGTGATCATTATGTTTTTAGTTTCTAATCATTAAAAAGAAGTTAATGAACATAATTTGTCTCGTGCACTCTGTTTCTGGTCTTTTGGTGATCTACATATTATTGATCTGATATTAAGTAAAGAAATTCTTAATTGCTTCTTTTCTTGGTTGACCTTCTCACCTTGTTCAGTATTTTTCATCCCATTTAATTCTAATAGATCTAGCGTTCTCACTATCTCGCCCTGTGAAGGAATCTTAAAAAACTATATCTGATCCTAATCTTTAATACAGACCCCATAGCCCAATGGAAGTTTAATGCAATTCTTCAACCAATATTCACAAACAAACAAACAAACTCAAATCTTCTTAACTAGCCTAATATCTAAAACCTAAACAAATCTAAATCATACAGAGAGATCCCTCTCTGAAACTAGCAGGGCTAGATCCCAGTTTCAAAAGTGGTTTTGATAAGTTACCTCTGTTAATTTCTTTTACCCGTAACAACCTCTGGGAATTACAGAGTGCTAACATAGTGGCAACCATACTGGGGAATGAACACATTTTCCATCTTTACAAATTCTCTTCCCTAGATAAAGAAAACTTTATTTATGAACAATCAAAGATCTAACTTTCAAGAGATAAATGTTCAGAGGTTGTTGAAATTTGTACATATTATTTAGA
Source organism: Picea engelmannii (assembly GCA_009831015.1). Taxonomy (NCBI): domain Eukaryota; kingdom Viridiplantae; phylum Streptophyta; class Pinopsida; order Pinales; family Pinaceae; genus Picea; species Picea engelmannii. The sequence continues at coordinate 64,649 of ML786331.1, read as the reverse complement.
TTTCTTAAAAGTTTAAAGTTCTGGCTCCAAAACGGATTCACACGAGATCTCACCCTGATCCAGAACCTGTAACAATAGTAGATAGTCCAGAAAAATTAATCAGAAAAAGAAACACAGTAGAAGTTCAAGGAAGCAACAATCCTCTTCAAAGGGCCACTTCCCTTCCAGAAAATCTTGTCACAATCCAGGACATCGAGTTTGACCTACCTTATGAGCAGAGCCTCTTCAGAACCAAATCTGATAGCTTTGTGGATGAAATAGTACTAGATCAAACCATCCTCCAACCTAGAACCCCTGAAAGACTCTCTCCTGGAACATAATTTGATCAACAGATCCTTCAAGAGTTTGATAAACTACAAGTTCTAGCATAAAATCTTGACCAAGCCTTATATAAAGCCTATTTTCAATAGTCCGTTGAGCTTTCTGCTATTTTTATCGCTGCAACTTCTATCAATCCTCAAGCATCTCAGTTTATACCTCCTAGCCCTGCTTCCTCCACATCTTTTGTCCCTTCTCCACCAATTATACAAGTTGTCATCCAGTCTCCTCCACCAATCATGGTAGCGAGATATGCTCCCTTGGTGTTAGCTTCTCCCTTACATAACATGCCCCGGGACTATCAAACCAAGATTCCTCAGTTTGATGGTACTAGAGCCCTTAATGCACAACAACACGTGGTTAAAATGAATGATTTCTTTGATTTATAAGAGTTTGATGAGGCAGATGTTCAAATGAGACTCTTTGCACAAAGTTTAAATAGTGAGGTCAAAAAATGGTTTAAAGCATTACCTGCTTCTAGCATTGCTGATATTGTTGCTTTTCACCAAACTTTTCTCAACAGATGGGAGGTAAAGAAAAACCCTCTCCAAATTTTATCTGAATATGAAAATATCAGAAGAAACCAAGGGGAAATTGTACAAGACTACTTCATTCGCTTTAATAATATCTATAATGCAATTCCTACTGATATCAAACCTCCTCAAGGTCTGGCCTTGATCAAGTTCCCTGATGGATTCGATGCTGATATGTCCTATCAGCCAAGAGAAAGAAATTATGCAATTCTTGAAGATATCTAGAAGAGTGTTGTAAGTGTTGAATCAAATCTGTTGGCTAGGAGAGCCAAACAAAGAACTAAAAGGAGAGTTACAATTAAAGAAGAACCTTCCACCTCTACTTCAGATGCCAAAATTGATTCTTTAGTTAGAACCGTGGGGAGATTAATGGAAAGACTAGAAATCGGTGATAGAAACCCGCCTAGAGAGAATCAGCCTGGTCCTCAGATTTGAAATCCCAATTTCAAAAGAAATCCTCCCCAGATCAGACAAAGAGAACCCAGAGACCAACATGAACAGAGAGGTCCTGATCAACAGATTAGACCACCTCTTCAAGAAAACTATGTTGATGAAGGGGAAGAGATAATTGAGTAGTTATATGACATTCACATAAATCTTATGGGGGTTAATGACAACGATTCCATCTTTCTTACTCAGGAAGAACAAGACCTTTTTCTCCTTTCACAGACCGAAGTAGATGAGGGGGATTCAGAACAACAAGCCTTCGAGAATGCAACAATGGAAGTCCACAGAAAATACAACTTGAGGAGTAAAAAGTCTAATGACAACCCAACCAAGAAAGCTTCTTAAACTAAGAAAACCTCTGATATTGTTCCTAAGAAAGTTCCTGAAAATAAAAACTCAGAGGCCCCTGCAAAAAGAACTCATGAATCTTTACCAAGAACAACTCAAACTGAGGTCGCATCCACAAGTCAGCCTAGTACTACTGCACAGAAAAATGTGGCTGATAAATCAGATTTTCAAAGTCAAAGCAGAACTTCTACCACATTCAACCTGGAAAGTGAATTGGCCAAACTGAAAATATCGAGTCCTCTGACAGAACTAATGAACAAAAATTCTTATAGATCACAAGTGATCAAAGCATTGAACATAGAACCAGGAGTAGGTGCAGACACTGTGAACGTTGTCGATGATCAACCAGAGCTATTGTTTGGTCCTAAGGTTGAGGGGCAAACTGACAATGGTTTTGTTCCTCCCTTTTACATCAGTTTGAATATTCACGATAAGACATTACACAATGCCATGCTAGATTTTGGCGCTTCTCACAACCTTATGCCCAATGCTATGATGGAGAAATTAGGGCTTGATATCACCAGACTTTACAAGGATTTATACTCCTTTGATTCAAGGAAATTTAAATGCATAGGTCTGATCAAAGACTTGTGTATTACCTTGGCACAAATCCCAGCTAAAAGCATGGTAATGGATATGGTTGTTGCAGATATTCCTCCAAAGTGTGGCATGTTATTATCTTGATCATGAGGTGCCAAGTTAAAGGGTACCTTACAACTAAACATGTCTTATGCCACCATTCCTGTATTTGGTCAACATAGAAGATTGTACAGGGAGACTCTGATGAAATACATGGTCAACAGTCAAGAGAAACCTTATAACTATCCTTTATACTCTGTTCATTCTGATATGGACTCCTTTATTTTATATAATGATGGTGACATGGATATTCAAATTGCACAATTGGAATATGATGTGTTTAACCTGGAGGAAAGTAAAGCAACCCCTCAGGAAAGTAAAGCAATCCCTGAGGAAAGTAAAACAATGACATAACAAATTGATGAACCAACAAAACCTCTCTGGAGTTTAGATTTCGATGGAGCTATCAGTAAAGAAGGATCTAGACCTGGGGTGTGGGTGCATAATCCAAGAGCAAGGTATTCAGAAAGCCATTCTTATGAATTAAATTTTCAGTGCACCAATAATATAGTTGAGTATGAGGCATTAATGCTTGGCCTGAAATTGTTGAAGAAGCTTGGCGCCAAAAGAATTTCGGTAAGAGGTGATTCTGAACTTATCATTAAATAGATCAAAGCTGAGTATTCTACCAAACACCCTAGATTCAGAGCTTATAGAAATGTTGCTTTGGATTTTTTACAATGTTTTACTGAATATGACTTGCATGTGATTCCCAGAGGCCAAAATATACTTACTGATGGACTGGCTACTTCAGCAGCCACTTGTAAAATATTGTTTCACCCAAATCGCCAATACACAGTGGAGGTGAAATGCAGACCTACTATCCTAAACAATATTAGGTATTGGCAAGTGTTTGGTAATGATGAACAGATTGATGATTTCCTACAGTCCAAAAATGAATTTGAATGTGCAAACATTGACGTAGATAGTGATAATGATACTGTAAATAAATTAGATTCAAAAGAAATAAACGAAAACGAAGAGAGTTCAAATTTTTTGCAATTAAAAGATAACATCTTGCCTAGAGGGTTAGTCCCACTTGAATAACTGTTTGATTTCAATGATGTAGTAAAAAAGCCAAAAATTGAACCTACTGGGAAATATGTCGAGGAATGCAACACAGGAATAGATAAGGAACCTAAAATGATTAAATTATCCAAATCTCTACCCCCTGAGAAAAACAAGAAATATATTGAACTATTCAAAGAATTTGTAGATGTTTTTGCTTGGAGCTATGAAGATTTGAAATCTTATGACACCAGTAGCATACAACACAAAATCCCTATAAAAGAGGAACATAAACCTTTCAAACAGAAACTTAGGAGAATCAACCCTAAGTTAATGCCCCTAATTGAAAAGGAAATCAAGAAAATGTATGATGCTAAAATCATCGTACCTCCAAGGTTCTTGAAATGGGTTTATAATCTAGTCCCTACTAGAAGAAGAGTGGAGAAATCAGGCTCTACATTGATTTCAGAAACCTCAACAAGGTATCCCTTAAAGACAACTATCCTCTGCCCAAAATGGACCATATCTTATAGAAGGTAGTTGGAGCCAATAGGATCTCTTTGCTGGATGGTTTTTCTGGCTATAACCAAGTCCTTGTCCACCCTGATGACCAAGAGAAAACATCGTTCACTACACCTTGGGGCACTTTCATGTATGTGAAAATGCCCTTTGGTTTATTGAATGTTGGTGCCACATTCCAGAGAGCAATGGACATTGACTTTGTGGATGAACTTGGGAGATTTATTGTCATATACTTGGATGATGTAACTGTCTATTCAAAAACAAATGAGGAACATTTACAACACCTCAGACGAGTTTTTGAAAAGTGCAGAAAGTTTGGAATCTCGCTAAATCCCAAGAAAACTTTGTTTGGTTTAGAATATGGAAAACTGCTAGGACACATTATATCTAAAGATGGAATCAAGATAGAGCCTAGTAGAATTGAAGCCATCCAGAAGTTAGACCATCCTAGAAACATTAAGGAATTGCAGTCTTTCATAGGAAAAATATTTTTTCTGAGAATATTCATACCTGATTTGGCAGAATTCCTCAGAAACATAACAAACATGCTTAAAAAAGATACAAAAATAAAGTGGAACACATAAACTAAGTAGTCCTTTGATCAAGTGAAACATGCATTGACACAAACCCCTGTATTAATTAGTCCCGATTATACTAAAGATTTCTACTTATTCTCTTTTGCTTCCGAACACACCATTGCAACGGTCCTTTTGTAGAAAAACAGTGAAGGCCATGAACAACCTATAACATTTTTCAGCAAATCACCGAGAGATGCTTCATTGAACTACAACATCATGGAGAAACATGTCTTTGCCTTGGTAAAAGAAATTAAGGATTTCAGCGTATACATTCTCCATTCACATATCATTGCTTATGTTCCTAATGCAGCGGTGAAAGATATTCTGAGTCAAGATAACCTAGATGGAAGAAGAGGTAAATGGATTGTTGTGATCCTTGAGTACGATATAGAGATCAAACCAACCAACTTGATCAAGGGTCAAGGGTTAGCCAAACTGATGGCTGAATCAAATTTTCATGCTTTAGATATAAACTTTATAGTTGTAGTTGATGAACAAGGAGACTAGGCGACTCCACATGTCAAAGAGGTATTCTCAAATTCTCCATGGTACGTGTTGTTCTAGAGTCTGTACTTAAGGCTAAAAAGTACAGGGTCTAGGCATCTGAAAGTGAGTAAAAGATAAAAAGGGGAAAAATCAATCCTCGGAAAAAGGGAAGCTAAGGTTGATTTCTAAGTTGTCTTTGTCTCGCTTTCAAACGTTCTTGGATGTTGATATCCCGTTCAATTGCAGTCCATGAACGTTCGAGTTCGACCCAGGTGATGGTAGTTTTAAGTATGGTGTCAAATAGGTTCAAAGCGATGTTGGTTTGATTCGATAGGCCGGGTTCAATGTTGGGTTGTCTTGCAAAGGGCACAGTCATGGAGGAACATAAAATGAAAAGAAAGTTCGAGGTTTAAAATGCCACTTCAATTTTTCCTTTAACCGTATAAAAGAGAACTTTCGAAATCTGATGTTAAAGATAGAACACAAACCAAAGGCCTTCTCCCGTAACTGAGTTAAATTTTTAAAGAATCATGTATGAAATGTGAGAAAACATTAAGCCGTCAACAATACGAGGCTCGTATCAAGGGAGAATCTCGCCCTGTAAACAAAAGAAGAAAAAGGTAAGAAGTAATCTGACGAAGCATAAAATATAGAGATCTAAAAATTTCATAGGTCTTGTACCTGCTGATAGCCGATACAGAGGAAAAACTGCAAGCGATTAGAAGACTAAAAAATTGGTCACCACAGTAGAAGTTGCACTAAATTGTAGCTAAGCATTCATCAGAAATATATGTGAAATGAAATTTAATGTAAGATAACAGAGAAAACAAAACTCATAGCTCAGTCTTCACGGAATTATGAATCTTTGTATTACTTTGTATTGATTTTCAAAGAAAGAAAGTCTGTCTTACAATCGGCCAAGAAAGGTCCAGCCCTTATTCTCACTTAAAAATGCATATTTATACAAACTTCTAAATGCTAGAATCTCAATCGTTCCAGAAGTTTTCGGTTACAAAATGGGAAATTTATGCGTTTCACTTCTTTGTCTTTGTCATCCTTCCTGTGGGCAGAGCACCTTCCTTTCTTTACTCTTTGGGTTCTAAAAATAAAACAGGTAGACATCTGTCATTATTTGAGACCAGAAGCCTACCCTCTCGCTTGCTCGGTGCACATGATACACCTCTCCACCAACTGGGCTATCAACCTGGAAGGCTCTGCTTGGTCGCTCACTTCAAGAGTGTAACAATTCTTTGCCAGTTGTGGTAAACTCTTTCCCACTTGTCGGTCCTCTACGATGATAGAGCATAATTGTAAACTTGGTTGTACTATCCATTTGTCCATTTGGGTCATATCAACTTGGCTGATCTGGGATATCTCCACTTGTTGTTGCTCCATGTTTTCTTTAATGTCCAACAAGTGTTTAGCTATATTGATTTTTCCTAGTGTCCCAGCATTGCTCTCCTCATCAAGATATAGCAAACCTTTACTTATTAAAGAGAACGTTTCCTCACAAAAATTATTTACTTCGTTAGCTCTCTCCCTGCTTTCCGATATGTTCTGCTCCCAAACCTTCAGCAGGATATTACCTCTGGTTTGTTCCGCGATGGATAATTTTGAGGTGTTGACCATCTCTATCTTCACTGTAGCTATAACAACGTCTTGGAAAGTGACCCGTGGTGCATCGACTTCTCTTTCTCTCGAAGAAATGTTCTCTAATATTTTCTCTATCATTCATAAATGGTTCTGAATGGTTTTCACTTTGTCAGCAAGTTTTTTTGAGTCGTAAGTACCTTATGTCAGATTTCGACGGCCTGCGATATGAACGTTTTTATGTCTACAACCTATTTCTCGGCCACCTCCAACTTCGACTGCAACTCTATAATCTGTTGCCCCTGCTGGCTTCCCTGTGTTTGGCTAGTTTGCGCCGATTGGCGCACCTGCTCGAGGTCGGACCTGAGCTTCTCGATTTCACGCAGGTCAGCTATTCGGGCTTCCTCAAGGCTCCTGCTCACCTCATCCCTGACATTCACTTCGACAGTAGCTACCTTAGCTTCCAATTTACTGATCAGGAGGTTCTTTCGTTTCAAATGGGTCGTCAAAGTCCCAACTGAGTATTGATTGGCTGTAGCATAAGCCCCTAACATTCCAGCTATCTCCTCTGCAAATGTTTCCTCTTTCGCGGCCTTCCCATCTGTCATGATTTTAAATTTTTTAGCTACTATGCCCTCTTTTTGATAAAATCCTTGCCTTACCACAACCTTTCTTTTCTTGTCAAAGAAAAATTTGTTGGGAGGCAACTCCTCTACAAAAATAGGCATCAGTTCTTTATTGAAAATCCATCCCTCGTCAGGATTCCCCTTTGTGAACTGCAAGGGTGTGACAATAGCAATTGGACTGCCGATTTGCTTGGATGTTTGTTTTGGGGTGACTTCTACTCCTAGCTCTAAGGTTCCAGCCTCCCTAGTTTTCCCTTAGTTCTTCCTGCTAGGACTCGAGTCCTTTGCACTTTTGGCTCCTGTCTGCTTTGTAACTGGAAGATCTAGGGCTTCACCCTGTAAAATCTGGGGGAGACAACTCTGTCGGTGTTCCCGAAATTTCAAAAATTTGGCCATGTCTCCAAGTGGCAAGGCTTGAATCCGACTTAGGACTTCCGCGAAGGACCTCGCGCCCCAGAATATTTCGTCATGCCGGGAATCCTCGTGTTCATACCTCTTTAGGCCACAACTTGCCAGGTGATTGCTCACAACCTTACTAGGGTCATGCTTCTTAAACTCAATGTCTACCATCTTCATTTCTTCCAGAGCCGCAGCCTCGGCTTTGGCGTGGCCAAAATCTAACAAGGAATATGCACCGATACGAATAGGGAAGGGTGGCCATACCTTTTTTGATACTCCTTTGAGCTCCTTGCTTATTCCGCTGAGCACAGACTGTTTGGCGATCTCATGACACAATAACTTATTTGGCAGGAATAGCGGGATGGCATATGGAGGGACAGAGGTGCCGAAAACCCTGATATATGAAAATTCCGCCTCTAGATACCAATCTGCCACGCTGCTTAGGCTAGTCGCGACGCTATATGATATCCTGGGAGGCGGCTGGCCAAAAATGGCGACATGCAGTGGCACGATTACCCAGTTGAAGATCTCCTAGATAAATTCTTTGGCCTTGTCCTCCCAAAGCTTCGAGTGATAGACATGGATAGGCTTTGTACTAGATGGAGTCCATATCCAACTCATTAGAGTTAAAGGCATCATGAAACAAATGGCATCCATGATGTAGGCGGACATGAAAAACGAAGTTGCTTTCCCACTCGCCTTCTGTGCTCAATATTCGGTAATTCAACTGGTTAAACTGTCCGACAACAGTTTGGCCCAGTCGAGAGAAAGTCCTTCAGCGACTGTATGAATCAGAGGCACCCATGGGAGGAAAAAGTGTGTGGTGTCCTCCCTCCCATACAACCTACAGGCAATCATTGTTATATACATGAATGGCGGCTCTAAGGAGGAGACTGAATACATTCCATTAGAATCTGCCCTGAATTTTGCAGGATGCAAAACCCAATACCTGATCAAATTGGACAAGTTTCTTCCATATTGCTCACATTCCTTCTCCTTGAAACCTTCCAGAAACTCGACATTGTACGCGAGGTTTGGTGTGGGTGACAACTGATACATTGCCTGCAAATGTTCTGGTCTAAAAGTCCCAATCGTCACCTTTTGATTGCTGATAATAGTTCTGGTCGAGATATCCACATGGTCTAGCACCCATATGATCATATCATAATAGGGGAGGAGCTGTGGTCTTGCTTTTATTTTGTGCATTTCTGCCTGAATGATGATTTTGTATTTGGTGGCCAAATCATCCTTCTCATTATCGTTGGAATCTTCTGAACAATTCACCGATTCGGACTGAAGAATGTCGGAGATGTATGTCCAGGTTTTGACAGTATTAATACTTCGGGGTGAAGTATTGGAAATAGCATTGGAGCCCTGACCTGAACTTTCGGTAGCCGCCTTGAACGCCTTTCGTGGAGCCATGAAAGATAATTCTGTATGCAGATCACCTGTAGTAATAATTGTAAATACAGACAGAAGTTATCCTGATGAAAAAAGCTCTGCGCGCAAAGTAGAAATAAAATTGAAATAATGAAACAAACCCCTTATCTTAGTCATTTAAAACCCTGGTGTCCTTTCAAACCAAATGGTCAAATCACTTAAAGAAAGATTTAGCAGTAAAAGCAAGATCCTTCTGTCTTTCACCTCGTCGTAGTCCAAATAAATGCCATAATTGTTTGACGAGTCATAGCACGAATCAGTGCAAAAAAACATTTAAAATTACTCTGCAGACGATGTGTATTAAAGTTTTGATTGATGCATTGATTAATCCTGCTTAGCTCCTTTAATTAGGTTTGATTTAGTCTTTAATTTCCCCTTTTCGGCGTTCCTCGTATCGGGAGAAATCACTCCTACCCTTTGAGCCCCCAAAACCCGAAATCGTGATGATGCGATTTAGTTTAGAAAACGTGATCTGACTTAAGCTCTTAATTAACCCATGCTTAATTAATAAAAATCGCAACTTCGTGACTCGGGGCTATGAAGGTATAGTTTTTTGGGAGAGTGATCGCCGAGTCGCGAAACCCCGATGGTGCTTAACTAGGGTTTAAAGTGACTTACCCCTGACACTAACCTGGGTAAACTTTTAAAACCATTTCGTGACTTCACATATCGGAGTTTGGAAACCTTGCGACTTGTAACTCCTGAAGCGCAATAGCACGAGGTAATAAAAGTAATGGACTTGCTTAATGGTTAGGCGACAATGTCTTAGGACTATAAAGGCTATCGCCACTTCGCATGTCGGGGTAAACTTTTGATTGCAAGAATTACATTTCAACACTTGTAAAAGGAGTCTCCAACATAGGCTCCAACTAGGGATCTCGTCTTCCTGCGAGACGAGAAGAACAGTAGACCACGTGCCTGTATTGGGTAAATAGAGTCATTGGTTTCATTCTGCGAAACTTGTTTTAGGAAGGGGATACAGAGGGAAAAAGAGATTTCGTCTTTACCTCTGAAAAGATTTTTCAACATTCAATTGCATTCTAAACTCAGTTGCAGCCCTTTCAATGACTTTCTCCTTCTCGATACTAAATTCAGGTATGCTTTAAGATAATCGAAACAATCCTAGAAAATTCAATAGATCCTTTGGATTTTGGCTTGCATAAAACGAAGTAAANTGTATGACAGCCTTACAGATATCTCAGATATTGCTTCACTGCCAGCGAGCTTGTTTAATACCCCAATGAAGTTATCTGGCCCTTTTTACTGAATTTCCTTTCACCACTTCGAATCGTAATTATGCATTTAAATGCTGAGACGAGGGCAATCATTTATGAATTTCCTTTCATCATCTTCTTGGACTAGATGGGGGAAATCAAATATGAATTTCCTTTCACCATCTGTCTTATATTTTACTTATTAAAACACGAAGTGGGGCAAATCAGTTTGTATAAGGCATACCAGGGATGATATCTGTGTAATATTCGCAGTGGAGGTCTTTCAACTTGCTTTGATTACTCGGGACCAACCTTCTCTTAACTTTCAAAACACCTTAGCCCGCAGGGAAAAAGGGAAAAATTACTTTCGGGGGCCTTCCTTTGAGCAAGCCTCAATCCTTCGAAGACTATTAAAAAACCTAGAAGAGTTAGGATCAACCTACACATAACTTTGTTTAGTAGGAGACTGGGGAGTTTATGAGGAATGGCTTAATTTCCAAGGTCTGTTTTCTAGCTTCCAAAGCTAAAACGTAACCTCTTCTCCCTCTGTGGGAACCACAAAAAGGTGTCTGGTTTTGAAGAAGGTAAATCCGAGGACAAAAAAAGGGCGACGAAGAAAGGTTTGGAATTCGAAAAATAGGGGTCATGGATTAAACCCGACTCTTGGAACCTTTTGTCCGAGACGCTTTACTCTTTTTGCTTATTTTAATTTCCTCTTATCTTTATCCGGGTGAAACTTTTAGGACCCAGAGTAAGAATTCGTTCTTTTAATTCCATATCATACTTATGAGACCATCACGACACTTTAGAGACCTTCGTTTGAAATGCAGACCTCTCTGGAATTCGTACCTTTGCCTTATCACTTCGTTCTCTTCTAAATAACGAAAAATCTTTTCTATCACCTATTTTTGGCGAATTTATTCTCTGATATATGATCGTCTGTTTATTCCTTTTGCTCGTTTGGGCGGCAAGCCGAGATCCTGTAAGGGAACAACACAAAGAGTATTAGGACTTTAAAAGAACTGAATGCGTTAAAAAATTCATATCTCTACTTCTAGAAAAACATTGAACTTATTTTATTTGTGATGAAAGTAGACTTACCAAAGAAAAATTCTGAAATAAAAAAGAAAACACAAACCGGTATATACAGTGGAAATTTTGGAAACCATTTATTGCATATAGTGTTTTAAATAACGCCCGTTGACAGGGGCATTGAGGATTTTACCGTCCAAATTCTCTAATAGAAACGAATTTTTCCCTTCAGGAGCTGTGACTTTGAAAGGTCCGTACCAGATATGATCAAATTTACCATGTTTCATCGAGTCTTCCTTCCTAGCATCCCATTTCAAAACCAAATCGTTGGAGAGAAATTCTCTATCCTTGGCCTTACGATCGAATAACGCTTTCATGTTGTCTTGGTATTTCTGCAGCCTTTCGTCCACTTCGGCCCTGTGCTGTTGAACTTCAATCAACTGGTTTATTCTTCTTGTGACATGATTTGGTTCTTCTTTCTCATCTTGCCAAAGTTTCATTACGGGAAGCGCTAGATTTATAGGTAATACTACGTCGGTCCCGTATACCATTTGGAAAGGAGAACTGCCGATAGATTTTTTTGTACCTATCCGATTTGCCCACAAAGCGTATTTCAAATGCACATGCCAAGATTTTTTGTTTTCGCTCAACACTTTCTTAATTATAGAGATTAGACTCTTGTTTGAAGACTCGGCTAGCCCATTTCCTTGGGGGTAATATGTCGTGGAATGACCGAGCATGATATTGTACTTTTGGCAAAAGCTGACCATAGCCATAGATTTAAATGCCTGGGTGTTATCCGTGACTATCTTTCGGGGGCAGCCAAGTCTAGACAAAATGTTCTCTTCTAGGAAATCCATTACCACCGAATTTGTTGCCTTTCTGGTTGGAATAGCCTCCACCCATTTGGTGAAGTAATTTGTAGTAGTCAGGATCCATTTATGTTGAGCGCTAGAATGAGGGTTAATTTTGCCTATAAAATCTAGTCCCCACTGTTGAAAAGGGGCTTCCATTTTGACCGGCACCAACGGTAGTGCTAGGAGTTTGTTTTTGCCTGCGAACAATTGGCAAGGGTTACAGGCTCTGACTTTGGCGTTGACGTATGGGAATAGTTTGGACCAATAATATCTTACCCTCCGGATCTTATAAGCCGTTGCCCTCCAGGCGTGATGTCCTCCGCACACTCCTTCATGAAATTCATTTATGACCTTCTCTGTTTCTAATTCAACTAAACAAACCAACAGGAAGCCTAGTGGGTCTTTCCAATACAATTGGCTTTCAGATATACAGTACTTCACTACATGTAGCTTTAGTATCCTGGCTTTAGATGGGGATAAGTCACTCGGGCATTTCAAGGTCAGCAGGTAGGACACTATGTCTTTATACCAATCTGATGAGGAAAACTTCTCTTCGATTTTGATGGCAGTTATTTATTCATTGAGCTCGTTCATGTCCACGCACTCTTCACATCCCTGTAGGCCATTTATCCCAAGGGATCTGAAATTGGATTCGGATAAGAGCTTAGCCAAGCCTTGTCCTTTTACTAGTCTCGTTGGTTTTATCTCCAAATCAAATTCTTGAATTTCAGCAAGCCACCGTCCCCTTTTTCCATCACTGTCGGACTGAACCAAAATGTCTTTTATGGAATTGGTGGGTATGTACGCAATTACCTTGGAATGTAGCACATAGGTTCTGAAATCCTTTAACGCCTTGACCATAGCATATGCTTGCTTTTCCATTATATCGTATCTGAGTTCAACGTCTCTAATACTTTTGCTAAAAAAGGCTATTGGTTGCTCAAAACCTTCTTCATTTTTCTGGAGGAGTACCACTACAAGTGTGTGTTCGGAGGTGAATGAGAAGATCATAAAATCTTTTAGATAATCAGGGCTTGCCAGTACGGGTGCCTCGCTTATAACCTTCTTGATGCGTGCAAACGATGCTTTGGCTTCTGCTGTCCATTTCACTTCATTGTTCTTCTTTAGCATATATGTGATCAACTTCACGATTTCAACAAAGTTTGGGATAAATCTCCTCAAAAAAATTATTTTTCCTAAGAATGGCTGAATCTCTTTTACATTCCTAGGGATATTTATGGTGTCTATAGCTTCAACCTTCTTAGGATCAATTTTAATTCCATCTCGAGACACAATATGGCCCAAGAGTTTACCTTCTTGCATAGCAAAGTGAGACTTTTTGGGGTTTAAAGACAAACCAAACCTGCGACATTTCTCAAACGTCTGCTTGAGATGTATCAGATGATCTTCATCGGATTTAGAAAAAACGATCAGATCATCAAGATAGATAACCACAAATTTGTCCCTTTCGCCGATGAAAGCGATATCCATAGCACGTTGGAAAGTAGCACCTACATTCATTAAACCAAAAGGCATCTTGTCATACATAAATGTACCCTAAGGGGTGGTGAAGGCTGTTTTTTCTTTATCGTGCTCATTGACAGCAATTTGATTGTACCCGAAAAACCCGTCGATCATCGACATCCTATTTTCCCCAACTACTTTTTCTAAAATGTGATCCATTTTGGGTAGAGGGTAATTATCTTTGAGGGAGGATTTATTTAGATTTCTAAAATCAACACACAATCTGATCTCTCCACTTTTCTTTTTAACCGGGACCAGGTTTGCTACCCAATCGGAGTATCTCAGTGGTACAATTATTTTTGCGTCCATGAGTTTTTTGACTTCCCTTTCGACCACGTGCAATAAAATAGGATTGATTTGTCTGATTTTTTGTCTGAAAGGTTTGACACTATGCTTTAGGGGTATCTTGTGTTCAATCACAGTGGTGTCATAGGTTCTCATCTCTTCGTATGACCAAGCAAAAATGTATTTATACCGCCCAAGTAAGTCTTTATACTTTCTTTTTACCTCGGGAGGAAGGTAATTTGATATTTTTACTATCCTAGGCTCCTCTTCAGTCCCTATGTCGCAGTCTTCAACCTCTTTAGGTTGGGGTTGCAAAGCCAATTTTAAGGGCATATCATTTTGGTTGAACAGTCTCTCTAGAGGGATTAGTCCCTTTGGAATCTGATTGTTCTTTAAAACTAACATGTGATGATTATCGATCTTTTCCTGGAACCCATGAGGATCCTCTCCCTCTTGCATGATCCATGTGTGGTCGTTTTGGTTTTCTTGGTCAATGTGAGTTTCGGCGAAGTCGTCCACCATTTCGAGGAACTTCCTGATTTGTTCGTCATCCTCAAACACTTGCCAATGTTGGATGTTGTTTGGTATGGAAGGTCTGTTCCTCACCTCTATGTGGTACCTTAGTTTGAAAGTTGTAGGGGGGAAAACGTTGAGGCTTCTTTGGCTAATGAATCGGCTTGCAGGTTTTCAACGTGCGGGATGAAATGAACCTTTACCGACGAGAATAATTTTTCTATTAAATCCCAGGCGCAATTCTGTAAGATCTCAATCTTCGGTGTTTGGCCTGGTATTGCCGATTTATCTGTTTCACTATCAACTCTGCATCTCTGTATACTTCCAAGTTTTTTATGTTCAACTTCCTAGCAGCTTCCAACCCTAAGACTAGGGCCTCATACTCACATACGTTATTGGTGTTGTCTATATCCCACTGAAGCCTATAAGAGAAAGGAATCACAAATTCATTTTCAGGTGCTACAAACAATACTCCTGCACCTGCTCCTTCATATGATAAGGCATCGTCAAAAAACATTTTCCAAATTCTAGTGCTATACATATTTTCGTCTATCTTTCCTCATTCATTTTCATTTATGTAATTGTCTTCTGTACAACTATTTACATCATCATCAAAAGACAAAATACAATTCCCTAGATCTTGATCGTCAACATAAACAAGATAATTGTTAGGATTCAGTGGGTCGCTCACTGTGTATGCTAGCCTCGTTTCCTTGTATAGCTGAGTAAATTGCCCACCAAACACAGGAATTGTGGCATAGGTCATGTCTAGCTGAAGAGACTCCCCAAGTTTGGTTCCCCACGACCTAGATAGTAGCAAGCCATACTTCGAAGGTATATCGGCGATAACTACATCCATCAGGACGCTTTTCACCGGAACCTGTGCAAGAGTGACTACTAAATATTTTATCATACCCATGCACTTAACTCTCCTTGAATCGAAAGAGTATAGGTCTCCATAAGGCCTGGTGATCTCGAGGCCTAGTCTGTCCATAATAGACTTGGGCATTACATTATGTGAGGCTCCAGAATCTAGCATGCATTTATGCAGCAGTCGATCATGCACATTTAGGGTAATATAGAAGGGAGCGACGGTGTCTTTGGCACCCTCAAAATGTAGACCAAAAGTGATATTAGGCTTATCATCTTCCAAGTTTATCACTTCAGAGTGACTTTCTAGATCCGAAAAACCTATCATTTTGGCTATCTGCTTTCGATACACGAGATTCTTTGCTAATTCGACCAGAGGGATTGGTATTTTGATCTTATTTATCTCATTTTCAAGGCTGAAACCTCCACTACCTTTGTCCGTTTCTCTGGTCGAAACCGCAGACTCCTTCTTTTCCAACTTATTTGTTTGTGATGAATTATTTCCCGTGAGTTTATTTACCGGTATATGTGTTTCAACTGTCTTAATTTCTTTGGCTTGGGTCTCAGCCTCTTTTACTTTGGGATTATGCAAATCTACCCCTTTTATTTTGCTATTATGTATCTCGGTCTCCTTTGGGGCGGGCTCGTATATTTCACCTCTTGGGAGAATTTTCTTGGGTTGAGGAGTCGACGCGGGTTTGTTTCTAGGCCTCAGGTTGTACTTAGGTTGGACCTTAGCCATTATAGGACCGGTCACTTCTTGATAGACAGAAACATCAGTGTTGTTTATGTCATCATCTTTATTTGACGGTTGCTGAGTGTCCAAGGACTTCTCGTAATCTTCTTTAGTTAAATAAGGTTGTGTGCAGTCGTCACCCAAATTTGTCACATATTCTTCCAGATCCTCAAAATCTTGTAGGTCATTTCCTCCTATAAAATTTTGATTTTTTAAAGGAGTTGGGATTTTCTGGTCTTCATTTTTAATCTGTCTTTGTTGATTTTGCGGGTTGGGGTTTCTTCTGAATTCCCTCTTAACGAAAGGATCTGCCTTGGATTGATCTAGCTCCATTCTGTAAATATTATTTGATAACTCTTTAATTATCCTGGCCATGTCATCCATTTTATCATCTGAGGATCTACTAGGCCCTAAGGGTCCCGCTTGTTCCCTAAAATGTTTGGTTTCTCGGTTTCCCATTTCTACTTTTGTTTTTAATTTTCCAGAAGCCATCATGTTAGATTCGATCTCTACGACATCATCTTGCATTCGGGTCAGGGTAGCCCCTCTACTTTCTCTCAACAAAAGTGCGAAATCGGGTTCGAAGGCTCCCGCAAAGGTTACCTTGGCCGCGGGTTGGGATGGTTTAACTTCGACTTGGATTTTATTATATAAATTGTTAAACCTTTGAATGAATTCCATAATAGTTTCCGATTTTTTTTTCTTAAAGACCCGAACTCGGTCAAATAGTACAAATGGTCTTTTCTTTTGCCCCATTGTCTAAGAAAAGCATCTTCTGGGGCATCATAGGATAATATCAAACCTGTGGGTAGACTTCGAAACCAGGTTTGTACCTGTCCTTTGAAGGTCTGAACAAATAACCTTGAATATACGTCTTTGTGTTCGAGACCTAGGATATCTGTGAACTGATCAAAGAAATTTATATGTTCTGCTGCGATCAGGTCCCCTTCCCCTGTAAATTTAGGTAAGTTTTTCATGTAGTTTTCAAGGAGGTCATGAAGAGGGACATGCAGGACCAGAGGTGCATATCTGGCAACTACTTTAGTGAAAACCCTGGGAGGCAGGGGCGACCCTTGTCCCCCCCCTCCTCCTCCTGGAGCTCCTCCACCTCCTAAAACCCCTCCACCTCCCCCTCTTGCGGCCACCATTGATACTATTGGATAGGAAAATGGTGCGTTATACAGAGGGTTCTGGAACACTAAAATGAAATCTTTATCTTTTTCGAGAGACGAGAAAACTGAAGAAGGGGGAAAGAGATGAGAGGGCTTGGTTCCTCATATTTGCAAGAGATCTAATCAGGGGAACCCACAGGTGTGGAATCTGAGTGTATGGTATACCCTTCGAGACTCTACGAGATCGGGAAATCTAACTAAAGAGTCGGCGGGATATTGCTCGCTGTTAAAATTACTGAGGGATTTTCACCTTTATGTGCACTGGAAGTTGTCGGATGAACTTCATTTTTAATTTTGGGGAGAGCTAAAGTTGGGTTGAGGGTTTTAGGGGGGGATTCGTGCAAACTTAGAGGTTCAAAAGGAATCTTAGCTTTGGTTTGTGTGTGCCTAAGTTGGTAGACCACAGTGGTTGGCTTAAGGGAACCTCTTGTTTTTAGTATTTTTTCGGGATCGGAAACGGGCGTGGTCTGTTTACCATCTGGTTTTTGTCTGGTGTTCCTTCAACCAGATGCCAGCTTACTTAAACGTGGAGTCACCAAGTGAATGATAAAATAAAAAGCCTTTATAAGGTGTTCACCCTTTGATCACCATCAAAGGGTAGAAACTTGCGAAAATGTCGTTCTCCCAGGGAAAAGGTTTCGTAACTTCCATCCCCAACAACGGCGCCAGAAAGATGTTGTTCCAGAGTCTGTACTTAAGGCTAAAAAGTATAGGGTCTAGGCATCCGAAAGTGAGTAAAAGATAAAAATGGGAAAAAATCAACCCTCGGGAAAAGGGAAGCTAATGCTGATTTCTAAGTTGTCTCTGTCTCACTTCCAAATGTTCTTGGATGCTAATATCCCGTTCAATTGTGGCCCATGAACGTTCGAGTTCGACCCGAGTGATGGCGGTTTTAAGTATGGTGTCAAATAGATTCAAAGTGATGCTGGTTTGATCCGATAGGCCGGGTTCAATGTTGGGTTGTCTTGCAAAGGGCACAGTCATGGAGGAATAGAAAATGAAAAGAAACTTCGAGGTTTAAAATGCCACTTCAATTTTTCCTTTAACCGTATAAAATAGAACTTTCAAAATCTGATGTTAAAGATAGAACACAAACCAAAGGCATTCTCCCATAACTGAGTTAGATTTTTAAAGAATCATGTATGAAATGTGAGAAAACATTAAGCCGTCAACAATGCGAGGCTCCTATCAAGGGAGAATCTCGCCCTGTAAACAGAAGAAGAAAAGGGCAAGAAGTAATATGACGAAGCATAAAATATAGAGATCTAAAAAGTTCACAGGTCTTGTACCTGCTGATATCCGATATAGAGGAAAAAATGCAAGCGATTATATGACTAAAAAATTGGTCACCACAGTAGAAGTTGCACTAAATTGTAGCTAAGCATTCATCAGAAATATATGCGAAATGAAATTTAATGTAAGATAACAGAGAAAACAAAACTCATAGCTCAGTCTTCATGGAATCAGGAATCTTCAGATAGCTTTGTATTAATTTTTAAAGAAAGAAAGTCTCTCTTACAATCGGCCAAGAAAGGTCCAAACCTTATTCTCACTTCAAAATGCATATTTATACAAACCTCTAAACGCTAGAATCTCAATCGTTCCAGAAGTTTTCGGTTACAAAATAGGAAATTTATGCGTTTCACTTCTTTGTCTTTGTCCTCCTTCCTACGGGCAGAGCACCTTCCTTTCTTTACTCTTTGGGTTCTAAAAAGAGAATAGGTAGACATCTGTCATTATTTGACACCAGAAGCCTACCCTCTCGCCTGCTTGGTGCAAGTGATGCACCTCTCCACCAACTGGGCTATCAACCTGGAAGGCTCTGCTTGGTCGCTCACTTCAAGAGTGTAACAATTCTTCACCAGCTGTGGTAAACTCTTTCCCACTTGTCGGTCCTCTGCGATGATGGAGCATAATTGTAAACTTGGTTGTACTAGCCATTTGTCCATTTGGGTCATATCAACCTGGCTGATCTGGGATATCTCCACTTGCTGCTTCTCCATGTTTTCTTTGATGTCCAACATGTGTTTAGCTATATTGATTTTTCCCAGTGTCCCAACATTTCTCTCCTCATCAAGATATAACAAACCTTTACTTATTAAAGAGAACGTTTCCTCACAAAAATTCTTTACTTCGTTAGCTCTCCCCCTGCTTTCCGATATGTTATGCTCCCAGACCTTCAGCAGGATATTACCTTTGGTTTGTTCTGCGATGGATAATTTTGAGGTGTTGACCGTCTCTATCTTCGTTGTAGCTATAACAACGTCTTGGAACGCGACCCGTGCTGCCTCGACTTCTCTTTCTCTCGAAGAAATGTTCTCTAATATTTTCTCTATCATCCGGAAATGGTTCTGAATGGTTTTCACCTTTGTCAGCAAGTTTTGTTGAGCTGTAAGTACCTTATGTCGGATTTCGGTGGCCTGCGATCTGAACATTATTATGTCTACAACCTGTTTCTCGGCCACCTCCAACTTCGACTGCAACTCTATAATCTGTTGCCCCTGCTGGCTTACCTGTGTTTGGCTAGTTTGTGCCGACTGGTGCACCAGCTCGAGGTTGGACCTAAGATTCTCGATTTCATGTAGGTCAGTTGTTCGAGCTTCCTCAAGGCTCCTGCTCACCTCGTCTCTGACATTCGCTTCGGCAGTAGCTACCTTAGCTTCAAATTTACTGATCAAAAGGTTCTTTCGTTTCAATTGGGCTGTCAAAGTCCCAACTGAGTATTGATTGGTTATAGCATAAGCCCCTAGCATCCTGGCTATCTCCTCTACAAATTTTTCCTCTTTCGCGACCTTCCCATCTGTCATGATTTTAAATGTTTTAGCTACTACACCCTCTTTTTGATAAAATCCTTGCCTTACCACGACCTTTATTTTCTTGTCAAAGAAAAATTCGTTGGGAGGAAACTCCTCTACAAAAATAGGCGTCAGTTCTTCATTGAAAATCCATCCCTCATGAGGATTCCCCTTTGTGAACTGCAAGGGTGTGACAATAGCAATCGGACTGCCGATTTGCTTGGATGTTTGTTTTGAGGTGACTTCTGCTCCTAGCTCTGAGGTTCCAGCCTCCCTGGTTTTCCCTTGGTCCTTCTCCCCGCTAGGACTTGAGTCCTTTGCACTTTTGGCTTTCATCTACTTTGTAACTGGAAGCTCTGGGGCTTCACCCTGTAAAATATGGGGGAGACAACTCTGTCGGTGTTCCCAAAATTTCAAAAATTCGACCATGTCTCCAAGTGGAAAGGCTTGAATCTGACTTAGGACTTCCGCGAAGGACCTCGCGCCCCAGAATATTTCATCATACGGGGAATCCTCGTGTTCATACCTCTTTAGGCCACAACTTGCCAGGTGATTGCTCACAACCTTACTAGGGTCATGCTTCTTAAAATCAATGTCTACCAGCTTCATTTCTTCCAGAGCCGCAGCCTCGGCTTTGGCGTGGCCAAAATCTAACAAGGAATATGCATCGATACGAATAGGGAAGGGAAGTCATACCTTTTTTTATACTCCTTTGAGCTCCTTGCTTATTCCATCGAGCACAGACTGTTGTGCGATCTCACGACACAATAGCTTATCTGGCAGGAATAGCGGGAGGGCATATGGAGGGACAGATGTGTTGAAAACCCATATATAAAAAAATTCCACCTCTAGATACCAATCTTCCATGATGCTTAGGCTAGTCGTGATGCTATTTGATATCCTGGGAGGTGGCTAGCCAAAAATGGCGACATGCAGTGGCACCATTACCCAGTTGAAGATCTCGTAGATAAATTCCTTGGCCTTATCCTCCCAAAGCTTCGAGTGATAGACATGGATAGGCTCTGTACTAGATGGAGTCCAACTCCAGCTCATTAGAGGGAAAGGCGTCATGAAGCAAATGGCGTCCATGATGTAGGCGGACATGAAAAACGAAGTTGCTTTCCCACTCGCCTTCTGCGCTTGATATTCGGTAATTCAACTTGTTAAATTGTCCGACAACAGTTTGGCCCAGTCGAGAGAAATCCCTTCAGTGTCTGTATGAATCAGAGGCACCCATGGGAGTAAAAAGTGTGTGGTTTCCTCCCTCCCATACAACCTACAGGACATCATTGCTATATACCTGAATGGCGGCTCTAAGGAGGAGACTGAATAAATTCCATTAGAATCCTCCCTGAATTTTGCGGGGTGCGAAACCTAATCCCTGATCAGATTGGACAAGTTTCTGCCATATTGCTTGCATTCCTTCTCCTTGAAACCTTCCAGAAACTCGGCATTGTACGCGAAGTTTGGTGTGGGTGACAACGGATACATTGCCTGCAAATGTTCTGGTCTAAAAGTCCCAATTGTCACCTTCTGCTCGCTGATAATAGTTCTGGTCGGGATATCCACATGGTCTAGTGCCCATCTGATCATATCATAATAGGGGAGGAGACGTGGTCTTGCCGCTATTTTGTGCATTTCTGCTTGAATGACGATTTTGTATTTGGTGGCCAAATCATCCTTCTCATTATCGCTGGAATCTTCTAAACAATTCACCGATTCGGACTGAAGAATGTCAGAGATGTATGTCCAGGTTTTTACAGTATTAATACTTCAGGGTGAAGTATCGGAAACAACATCAGAGCCCTGGCCTAAAATTTCGGCAGCTGCCTTGAACGCCTTTCGTGGAGCCATGAAAGAGAATTATGTACGCAAATCACCTATAGTAAGAATTGTAAATATAGACAGAATTTATCTTGATGAAAAAAGATCTACACGCAAAGTAGAAATAAAATTGAAATAATGAAACAAACCCCTTATCTTAGTAATTTAAAACCCTGGTGTCCTTGCGAACCAAACGGTCAAATCACTTAAAAAAAGATTTAGCAGTAAAAGCGAGATCCTACTATTTGTCACCTCGTCGTAGTCCAAATAAATGCCATAATTGTTTGACGAGTCATAGCACGAATCAACGCAAAAAAGAATTTAAAATTACTCCGTTGACGGTGTGTATTAAAGTTTTCATTGATGCATTGATTAATCCTTCTTAGCTCCTTTGATTAAGTTTGTTTTAGTCTTTAATTTCCCCTTTTTGACGTTCGCCGTATCAGGAGAAATCACTCCTACCCTTTGAGCCCCCAAAACTTGAAATTACGATGATTCAATTTAGTTTAGAAAACGTGATCTGACTTAAGTTCTTAATTAACCCATGCTTAACTAATAAAAATTGCGATTTCGCGGCTTGGGGCTACGAAGGTATAGTTTTTTGGGAGAGTGATCATCGAGTCGCGAAACCACGACGGTGCTTAACTAGGGTTTAAAGTGACTTACCCCTGACACTAACCTGGGTAAACTTTTAAAACCATTTCGCGACTTCGCATATCGGAGTTTGGAAACCTTGTGACTTGTAACTCCCGAAGCGCGATAGTGCGAGGTAATAAAAGTAATGGACTTGCTTAATGGTTAGGCGACGGTGACTTAGGACTATAACGGATATCGCCACTTTGCATGTTGGGGTAAACTTTTGATTGTAAGAATTACATTTCAACACTTGTAAAAGGCGACTCCAACAATATGCAGACCTTATCTTTGTCTTACATCATTTACAATCTCCTCCTGGTTTGATAAAAACTAAAGCTAGATTTTTAAACTTAAAGCTTTGAAATATTGCATTCTGAAAGGAAATATTTACTGGAAAGATGTTGGAGGCATTTTACTAAATTATTTATTGAAAGATGAAGCTGACAAATCTTTGCAGGAGTTCCATGAAGGGGATTGTGTTGGGCATTTAAATTGGAAGGTTGTTGCTAATAAGATTCTTAGAGCTGGTTTCTACTGGCCTACCTTGTTTGCAGATGTCCATAAAAAGGTAACCTCCTGTCACAAATGCCAAATCTTTGAAGGAAAAATGAAACTTTTGACTTTACCCTTGAAGCCTATTTCGATTGAAGCTCCATTCCAGTAGTGGGGTTTAGTTTTTATTTGGGAGATTCACCCACCTTCTTCATGCCAGCACAAGTGGATCCTCACATCTACATACTACTTCACTAAGTGGATTGAAGTTGTACCCTCCAGGAAAGCCATTGATGTTGTGGTTATAAAATTATTGGAAACTTAGATTCTGTCTTGATTTGGATGCCCTAGGAAGATTATCACTGATAATGAAACAACTTTCAGATAAAAAAAAGATGATAGAATTTTGTAGTAAGTATTAGATTACTTTGGGACATTCTACATCCTATTACCCTAAGGGAAATGGGTTAGCAAAGTCTTCTAATAAGAGTTTGGTAAATGTTATCAAGAAGATGCTGTAGGACAATAAGAAATCTTGGCACAACAAGGTTGTTTATGCACTTTGGGCAGACATGCTGACTACAAAAAAATGAATTGGTTTGTCTCCTTATCAGTTGGTGTATGGAACGAATGTTGTTTTTCCTACCTCTTTGGGTGTTCCTATTATGAATCTATTACAAGAAGTACATGTAGAGACTAATAACATCCAAAGGAGGATCAATTATATGATACAGTTACAACAGTCCAAGGAACAAGTTTATAACCAGACTCAAGTGATCCAAGAGAGCATCAAGAAAATCCATCACAGAAGAACCAAGGATGATGATTTTAAATTAGGTGATATCGTTTTGAAATGGGATTCAAGAAATGCAGACAAGGGAAATCATGGAAAGTTCGACAACTTATGGAAAGGCCCTTTCATAATCCAAGCTTACAGAGGAAACAATGCATTTCTAATCAAGGACATGAATGGAGCAGACCTGCCAAGAGGACCTATCAATGGCAGAATGCTCAAACATTATGTTCCACCAGAATGAATGTCTTTTCTCAACTCACCTCATTGTACAAACCATTTTTACTTTTATGTCAAATGTGGTTGATTTTTATCAGATGGTTGAAGCCCAAAGAGAAGAACCTAAGACTCTAAATAGGATCACCAGATTTACAGTTAAAATAATGTGAATCAGGGTGCAGGAAAACACTAGAGAAGAAGATTCAAAGGCAACATGTAGCTGGTTCTTGGCACCTCACAAGGAGAGCACCATCCCCAAGTGGAGCCACTATTATAACCCTATGTTTTATAGGATCATCTGGTGATTAGAATCTCTTCCTCTAGTTGTATTGCATTGTAAATAATGTTTTATTCTGCAAATGATTTACAAATGAAAAAGAAAGAAA
>ML786331.1:29271-39423 GCA_009831015.1 Picea engelmannii | reverse complement strand
ACCGTACCCCACTACCCTGTCAAACATCACACTCATTATTCTCATTGGCCATTTAATACCCAACACGTTACACCCATATACCCGTTGGCAAATCAATGCCATCCCTTGTGATTGTTACTAGTCCAACTCACCACCCGCACCATAACGAACACCCCCCTACACCATTTAACTCCGTTGTTTTGCCATTCCCGCAGTGTTCACTGATCTAGACATAGCCGACATAGTCGTTTCCTGTTTGTAAGCTAACCGCCACTAGGCACACCGTTGACAAGTGCCATTAAACCGGGTAATCACAATCAACACCGTTTTCCGTCTTTAGAGCTTCGTTTAATTATGGCACCCAAATCTAAATCCACTGAAACAGGAGAAAACCCATTTCTTCCTCCTCCCGTCGACCTGGATCGCGTTCCCTTGGTCGATAAAGATGATCGAGTTATAGAGATGAAGTGTGAATTAGATTTTTTCGAATAACACTTCTGGATTAAAGATATTTTCCTAGACCAGAGTGACGAGATCAGACTCTGGGAGTCTAATCTGCCACTTTACATGTTTCCCCAGACCTATCACTTCCCTGAGTTCACCTTGAAGTGCCAAGCTCATTACCTTCCCGGCCAAAGGGCCATCATGTCTTCATCTGGTGAAACTCTGTTCACCATCACCCCTGAAACAATAATCCAGATGTTTCAAATCCCCAAAACTGATTCTGCCACCCCTTTCTCCATTGACATTCTGACTGAACTATATCAGAAACTTTCCTTCCCTCAAAGAGCCTAGAGATTCGAAATCTTCTTACCAGAAGACGCGCAGTTGCCTAAAAAGAACCCTTCCTATCCTTCTTCCATCTTCTCAGTCAGATCCAACCAAATAATTTCTACCCTATGTTGCCTGTTGGGATATTATTTTGATGAATGGGTAGATGAACCCATTTTGGGTTTTCTATTCATTTTCTCCACAGAAGAAAAAAATACAACTCAATTTGATTACAGTCAGTTTCTGGCTGACATTATACATGAACATCTTTTCAAGTTTTCCATAGAGGGAATGTTCAGGTACTCCTCAGTGATGGTGTATATGTTCCTTTTCTTCCAAGCTGACGAATTCTCTTGTGCTTTTCAGAAATTGGATCAAAACGAGAACCCTAAACCAGTAACTTCTTGGACATCACTAGTGAGGAAGAATTCCACTGAGTATAGCTTCGAGCATTTAATTGATTAGTTTTACCATCTAGTGGTGTGCATGCTCAACAAAAGAATGGAACCAAGGATAAATGAAGAGGTCCATAGAATTCTTCACTTATCAAACTTAGCCAAAACATGGAACCGATATCTTTACCAGAACCATACTAATGAAGAAATTGAGCATAAGAATATTAGGACAAGAAGATTGGCGGAAAAGGCCTCAAGCCATAATTGTCAACATTGTATTCATCTTAATGATACAAATATATAATACAATAATGAAACCACCTCAATTTTTCTCACATTGACACCTCATCAAGAGATAAGGTAGGAGGAGGAAATATATGAATCTAGAAACACACTTAGGATAACAACTATATCCTAGCATGTGAAATATACAAAGGTGGTATACTAAGACTTAATGATTGTATATGAGAAAGATGCTAACATTCCCCCCCTCAATCATAAGTCCAAACAAAAATACCAACAAAGAAAGTACATAAGTTGGTATATCTCCATGTATTCATGCTGAAACTCCTTAGTTAAGCCACAATGAAGAACTGCCTAAAAAACTGCCAATCTGGATGTTGAATTTGTTCATCTGAAATGAACTGGAAGAGAGCTGAGATATAGAAGTGAATAGCTGTAATATTTGAACATTCCCTGATTGCTTGACAATTTGATCATTTTGCCAAGTATTTTAGCTAGAAGAATTTGATGTCTTCTGCTAATTGGTGAACATGTAGTATCACCACTCTAATATCAGTGTATCACTAAAAGTTCTCTTTGAATCTGTGGTTTGGGATAACCACTGACCAATTGATACCATGTATCTGATGGTTTTTGGATGACCACTAACCAATTTTGACACTTTTAGGTATCCAACAACATCCCAATGTATCATGTGTATGATTCAATTGCAAGTCATTGAATCATAATTCTTCCAAAGTCTGTCATCTACAGACCGCAGTTACCCATTTGAAAAATTCCATGCCCATCTGGCATACTTGATGTTTGTTGTTATCGAAACTTTCTGTTTGACAACCATCTTCAATTCCCCCATTTGTCAGTTGAAAGGAGAGACCACAAGTGGTTTCATGAACCATCGTCACTGAAATTTTGAACTCCCCCCCTTAAGGTGTATGAGAGTTACATCATTGCATTCCCTCCTACTATGATCAAGAGAGTTGTTGGGTATGTGTTATATTCTTTGCATGTGTGTGTGTGTGGGCGTGTCAGATACGACAACTGCGTCTGACGATCCCTTCACCTAGAGCTCTGCCATGTGTGTCAGTCACTTTCCTAGGGGGCTCCCAGGGGGGGGGGGCAGGTATGCCCCGCCCTGGTTACGCGCAGCGTTCGGGGCAGCGCCCCAAATTTTTTTTTTGGGCAGTTTTTTGCTATTTTTAGCGGATTTTGCTATTTTTAGCGGATTTGTAAATTAATTCCGAATTAAGGGATTAGGGTTTTGGTATCTACAGAATACCTAAAAACATTGTATATATTGTATGACGAATGGTGAAATTCGATATAATGAAAATAAGAAAGGTTTTCCTAGTTGAGGGTTTTTGGTATAAAATCTCTGTGTACTCTGTGTATGAGCCATTGATTAATTTATGTATTGCTTAAGAATCTATATGCATTGCTTTACTTCGCAGGTTTAAAACTTACAAGAGTACCATACTTGTTCCATTTGAGTACAACACAAAGTGGGCATGCAGAAAAAACCACATGTTATCTCATCCCGTGAGGGCCATGCTCGAAAGCTACGCCATAAGGGGAACACTTATGTGAGGTACAAAAATGCTATGTGTTACAAGATTGGTATTTACTCGAGATTGAATTCTATGGTAAGACTTATATAATCTCTTTTTTGTTGATGACCATTTCCAAGGATCAATCCACTCATAGTGAATCTTCAATCTTGCAGGTTTCTTTAGTGTTGAACATCTGTTTGAAGAATGCTTATGCTTGCCACAATGTTGGTGAGGATGGAGATAAAAACACTTATTCTCCATGTGATAAACTCGATTACAATGTTGGCATGTCGCATTATGATGCTGAAATTGAACATGTGAAAATAAATCTTCTTGAAGGAATCCAACACTTTGGAACTTGATTGGTTTGGAATAATCAGGAATATGAAAGGTAACTTCCTTGTCATATCCAAGTCCTGTTCTATTCTTGTTGTAGATGATTTCTTCCCAAGGTCTGATGATGGGCTTGGAAAGGGTATTCTGAGTCTGATTATGTTAAACTTGAACAAATTCATCTTCATTGGAAGTTGCTTCTGAAGTTGGTTCGCTGAGGTTCTCCTTCACTGATTATTGATCATCATTATAGAGAGGGTTGTTATGAACAAAAACTAGTTCAAAATACTTCATTAGTTGTTGATTTTTGAGATTTATCAACTCATCATTCAATAGTTGGGATTGTGCTTGAAGAAGTCTAACTTTAGCTTGCGTCACTTGCAAACAAGTTAGCACTAATTGAAGAGTTTCTTTGTTCAATATCACTATGTTGTCTTCAGTGGTGTTTATTATAGTGTTCAGAAACTCTTATAATTCTAGATTTCGCTCCATTTGAACACGCTCGCTTGAAATTCTCGTTCACTTGCTCTTCTCGCTCGCTTGAATTTGTTTCACGCTCGCTTGTACTCGCTCGTTTGAACTTTTCTGGATTTCTTCCAAGAAGTTGAGGATGTCGGTTACCACCGAAAATGCATCCAAACTTGTGATGTTTACAATGATTTGAGTTAAGCTACTCAACCTTGTCATTTTCGATTGAAAATTACAATGAATCTTGGGTGTCAGGCTCAACCGAGAATGTACCCAATTACAAAGAAATTCAACTTGATTTGATTGGACACTTACAAAATAATTATAGTTGATCTTGATTACTTACAAAAAATATTATTTGCAAGTTTACAATAAATGTTGATTTCAAAGTTGAGTTGATATTCAAATTTGATGATGCTTTGAGTCCTTGATTATGAGCTTGATGTGTCCATTGTTGATGTGATTTCCAATTTGATATCTTTGTTGCTTCTTGATTACTTTGCTTGATTGTACTTGAATAACATTATGCATGAGCTTGTGTGTTGCGTAAATGCTAAAATTGAAATTGTGTTTATGTCAATGAACAATATAAGCCTCGATGAAAAGATCACCAACACACACTACACAAGGTGTACCTAAGATCCCCTTATTCAATTTCTGGCGGATCTAGGACACAAGAGCCAAATAAAACATGATTTAATTATGATATAAATTTGATATCACACTTCTTTTCTCCTTTTGTTTACAAAATTTAAGTCGAAATGCACATGAAGCATCTTTTGTCCTTCTTTACAAGAGTTCAACTAGTGCTGAGGCAAAACTTTATTACAAGACATCAACCTTTTCAACTCCAAGCAATTTAGCATTTTGGCTTGGCTTCAAAACAAACTTTATAATGCCATGAATTTAATGGCAACAACAATCCATGCTTTTTAAATGTTAACAAAGACAATAAGATCATCCCTTTACAAATTTTGGATCTACATCCAAAAAATATCCCAATACCTTTTGAGATTACAAAATAAATGTTTTACTTTTTCTAAAATGGTTAAAACATTAAAAAAGAACTATCACTCAAAATAAAGTGATAGTGTTTTAAAAAAATTTACACTCCATGTTTAAAAATAAAACAACTTCCAAGTCTAAATATTAAACTTTAAGTAAATGATATCTTAAGAGGTTTGCATAAAGTTGTGCATGGAATGTTTTATTTTTATTTTAATATAAAAAGAGGCCACTTGATACTTTTACCATGAACCAGGCGTCAAAGGTAAAGTGCCATTCGAACCATTCAACCTTACCTTATGCAGAGAGATCCACATATCCGTTGCACATTTCAAGCAGATTGTTGAGCGAATTGTGGATTAGCGGGAATGAAAGAGTACGTGAAGATTGAATTGACATCATGATACAATCAACATGGAAGAAAATTGGAGCGCTAGATTGCTTCAACATTTATGGTGGGCGGTGGCATTATCCAATTCAGCGTATTTGAGTGATATATGTGCATGGGAGCATATTTGCATGATACAATTTTTCTGTTGGTGCGGTCACCGATATCCTACTGAGCATGTGATGCTTCTTGTTCGGTGACTTCCCGTGAGAGTAGATGCTATCCTCGATGGAATAATTGATCATTTAAGTATATTTCTTCCATTACAGACCTTTTCTTCAAGTGTATGATGCCAAATCACCCCTTCACATAGTTCTATGGATAAAATCGATTTACCTGATTCACTTTCCTTGTCTCCTTCACGTGAAGCGCAAGTGTATCAAACATCTAGTTGAATGTGTTGAGAATAGCCACCACCATCATCAACTGATATTGAAAACCTCCATGGAAAACTACCAAGATGTTACCATGCCTCTAAGATCATAAGCGCTCTGATACCAATTGAAGAAATTGAGCATAAGAATATTAGGAAAATAAGATTGGCGGAAAAGGCCTCAAGGCATAATTCTCAACATTGTATTCATCTTAATGATACAAATATATAATACAATAATGAAACCACCTCAGTTGTTCTCACATCGACACCTCATCAGGAGATAAGGTAGGAGGAGGAAATATAAGAATCTAGAAACACACTTAGGATAACAACTATATCCTAACATGTGAAATATACAAAGGTGGTATACTAAGACTTAATGATTGTATATGAGAAAGAGGGTAACAACCAAGATCAAATTTTATGGGTGTGAATTACCTCCATATAAGTTGCCCAAATACCTTCATGTCAGAATATTTTCCTTGGAATACATCAGACAGATGATAAACTCTGATGACATCCACTTCGTGTCATTCAAAAAGAAGAAACAACTCACGATCAAGAGCCAAATTGGTTCTTTCATATGTAACAACAGAGCTGCAGGAGAAGAAGCCAACAATCTCTTGAAATATATGAACTTCAGTCTGAGTTTCCCATGGAATTATGACCCCTTTGGCATCATATCGGAAACCAGGCTCAAACATAAGACTTCTCCTTATGCTCACTTACCAAAGCATGAGATTGAAAATTTCATGATTCAAATAGAGTGGCAAGAAAATACTTTGTTGTAGACAGAAGAACAACCTTCACTTGCCAACATTTCACATACAAGCACTCCTCAAGTATAGGCATAAAAGAGAGCCAGGAAATAAGTTTCGCCTTCGGTCACTAAAGTGTCAGCTGAGGATTTCCAAGTGTACAGAAAGAGGACTAAAACCAACCACACACCAGACTGGTTTAGAGAAGGGGAAACACAATCCACCATTGTCATGGAGGGACCACATTCCTCAGATTTCTCGGGTAGTCAGTATATTGTGTCTACATCCTCATCCAAGAAGCAAACAAACACTACATTGTCAGCCGAGTCCACAAAAGAGTCAACATGATCAAACATTTTTGATAAATACAAGATGATCAAGCAGAAGAATGAACTGCTGAACAACAACGCATATGCCTAGTTTTGGAAGTAGACATCCACAACTCAACACAAATTACTGTCTGCCTTTCACATAGAGAAGGGAAGGATGTACATGGAATTCTTACAGGCACAGGTCCATCACCCCAAGACAACTTCTGATTACAAGAAATCATCATTTGAGTTTGATGTAAAAGAGGTTCATCCAACAGATCAAATGGACATGCATAGGAAAACATGGGAGATGATATTCCCCACCTTGAAAAATACATCCTTTACTGCTGCAAAATTGCAGGTGTCTTTAAACAATGTCCAGTCTCAATTAAAGCTGGAAAATATATCTTCTCTAGCCAAAGATAATAAGATCAAATCCCTATAAGAGATGGTACTGAAGATCGGCTATGATCCATCCAATTTCAAAGAAGTCGAGGAACTATTGAAGAAGAAAAATGCTGACATATCATCTTTGAGGAAACAATTGAAACTTCCAGCCATTGAAGATTCACAAGCAAAGGAAATGGATGAGAGTGAAGGTCACAAGGAGGAGATGCTAAAATTGATAATGGAGTAGAATGTGCAGATAAGGGAGATGGATGTTGAGCTAGATAAGTTATTTAAAGAGAAAGAACAATGCATGCATATGGTTTTTATTCCTCTCACATGAGTTATTACAACAGTGGCCACAACAACAGAAATCCCATCAACCATTCCAATAAAAGTTCTAGATGTTTCTGAGAATTTGGTGAAGTCAATGGAGGACATCGCCCTGCAAGGGGAAGAAATAAAAAGATTGCAAGAAGAGGTAAAAAACCTCCAGAAGCCGAAACCCATGTTCCAGGCCAACTATAATACAAAGATGCATAAATCACAAAGACTCGGCCAAGAAATACAGAAGTTGCAGAAGGAGACTGTCATGACCAAAACACTGTTTGAAGCCAAGGAAAACATTTGGATGGACATTAGGAAGTCAATGGTAGAGATATGGCCACTCATACAAAATTTTTTTGAACAACATGAACTGGTACAGAGAGCCAGACAAGAAATTGAAAAGATAAGAGAATAATTAAGAGAGAGGCCTACAGACGCCATTGAACTCACCAGGTTCTTAAAGTCCAAGACTAAAGAGGAGTTAGAGGCATTGGAAATTGAAGACAGGACAAAGCCCATCCTCGAGGTCAAGAAGGTTTTGACCAAGAAAAGATTGATGCTACAACTAGAGGAGAAAGCTCAGATGATGGAAGGTTGACACACTGCACAAGAAGGGACTTCTAGGACTACTAGTGATAAATGATAAGCTCATAACTTTGTCAGACTACAAACATAAGATCAACACAGTGGCAAAGGATGGGTCTAAATTTGTAGGTATACGAGGAAGCATCACTGGCAAGGCTTTATTAGAAACTTTGTAGTTGGACCTAAGCATCCAACACGAGATAAAATATATTTTTATTACAAAGACTACTTTTTCCAAGTACACCGAAATGGACGAAACATACATAAAGTTACTCAAGGTTTCCATCCCTAGTCAAAAGAGATGGGAAGACCTGTGTTAATTACTTGAGTAAAAGTGTTGTGGATTTCCAAATCAGCATGAAGAAGACAATCAAGTCAAAATGATGAATCATCAACTACTTCCCTAGAATCAACACCAAGGATTCAAATAGATCATCAACATTCCTATTATTTTGTAATTTGTAATCTAGTTAGTTAGATTTTTCCTCCACAATATCCTAGTCATTAATGACAAGATCAGATGTAACTGTTGTATAAATACTTCTCACTTCAAAGTATCGAGGGTTGATTTTTGTGCCCAAGGAGCTATTCGTGTAATCTTTAAAAAAGGATCGACCAATAATAAAAGGCCATTCACAAGATTCTTGCGTTTGAACGTTGGTGATGTTTATCTTTCTCTGTTAAATGTTTATATTTCTCTGTGATCATTATGTTTTCAGTTTCTAATCATTAAAAGGAAGTTAATGAACATAATTTGTCTCGTGCACTTTGTTTCTGGTATTTTGGTGATCTACATGTTATTCATCTGATATTAAGTAAAGAAATTCTTAATTGCTTCTTTGCTTGGTTGACCTTCTCACCTTGTTCAGTCTTTTTCATCCCATTTAATTCTAATAGATCTAGCATTCTCACTATCTTGCCCTGTGAAGGAATCTTAAAAAACTGTATCTGATCCTAATCTTTAATACAAACCCCATATCACAATGGAAGATTAATGCAATTCTTTCAAACAAACAAACAAACAAAGATATTCTTAACTAGCTTAATATCTGAAACCTAAACAAATCTAAATCATACAGAGAGATCCCTCTCTAAAAATGGTAGGGCTAGATCCCAGTTTCAAAAGTGGTTTTGATAAGTTACCTCTATTAATTTCTTTTACCCGTAACAACCTCTAGGAATTACAGAGTGCTCACAAAAAGTTTAGAGATTTACTACTTTCCTAGTTATTGCTAAAATCTAAACATCAAAATCATTCCAAGGGAAAGTTACTACATGCCCACATGATTCAAACAACATTCAATCTAAATCTATTACTATAAACTAAGCTTGTGATTATGTATGCCAAGTGTGGTGGTCTAGCTGATGTGCGTTGAGTTCTGGATGGAATGCCTGAGCAAAATTTGGTGGTCTTGACAACCATGGTTCCAGGTTATCCAGACATTAGTTTTATGAAAAAGGTTTGGGATCATTTAATTTAATCAAGCACAGATTTGGAGATTTGGAGTGTTAGGTTAGACATGGAAAATACGTACGAAAAAGAGAAAATGACAAGTTTGTCTTTTTTGAAGTGTTAGGTTAGATGTGGAAGATACATATGGTAAAGAGAAAATGACAAGCATGTCTTTTTTGGATATGGATGTGAGAGTAATCAAAATGTAGTTGTACATTATATTATTCATATATTTTTTGAATATTATATTTTGAAATATTTTTTAAATTTAACAAATATTGAAAAATAATTCATATATATTAACAACAATTAAATCTCATTACAATCTATGTTTTTCATATATATATAGACTTTAATGCTAGGACTGCAACTAAACAAGCTACTCTTTTAAGTGATGACTCCAACCACAATCCTTTATGGCTAGATGAGGACCTTGTTTTATCTAATAGCTACAAAAGAAGCTCTGAAGACCTAATTGAGACTTTGTTTGGTACTGAGTTGGTCAAGCTCTACAACTCTCATAACCTAATAATTTGCAATGGAGTAATGAAGTGGCCAAACTCCAACCAAATGACCTGTATTCATGGGCTAGGTAGTATTGTTGTAGATTATGTGATATCCGATATCCCCGTTTCCAACCAAATAACAACTTTTGACCTTTTAAATGACCATGAGCCTAACTGTGATCATAAACCTTTAACCCTAACTCTAAAATTTTCCATGCATAGGAGCACCATTGAAGAGAATTATGATAATCAAAGGAATTTGTGCTTTGACAAAAGTAAAGTTGACATTTTCTTAAAGGATTTAAATAGTAAATTAAAAC
>ML786331.1:14017-27294 GCA_009831015.1 Picea engelmannii | reverse complement strand
TGGAAAGCTTCTCTTAATGCTTTTCGAGCACAGAAACAAAATTCTAAAGAATCACAAGTAATCACTTACCCTCTTAAGGTCCGATAGACCAATTAGGTCTTAGTGGACGTTAATCATCATCATCATCATCATCATATATAAAAATTTAAATCTTATTACAATCTATCAATTACTTAAATTAAAAATATATTTATTTTGAATTTTTTTACAATCTAACAATTAATTAAATTAAAAATATATTTATTTTTAATTTTTTTACAATCTATCAATTAATTAAATTAAAAATATATTTATTTTTAATTTTTGAAAAAAAAGTAAAAGTAGTTTGAGTTAAAAAAAACCTAAAATCCATGCTTATTATTAATTTGAGACTAATAATAAATCATCATTTTGCTAAAGGTCGGTAACATCACTCATGATCATAGTATTCTAATATGCCATTTCATAAATAAGATGACGTGAGTGTAATTAAGAGAATTGAACGAGTTTGTTAATTCTTACAAAATAGTAGGTACACAAAATCTAACAAGTTTAAGGTCAAAAGTGATTGAAAACTTAGCATATTTAAAAAAATTAAATTATATTTTTCAAATTTATTTATTTTAATTTCAAGAATTTAATTTTTCACATTTAATCATATTGTTGGGACTTTTCAAAACTTTCTCCACACTATTTTCCAGAAAATTCATACAATTAATTTTTTTAAATAAAATATCATGGAATAATATAAGAGTATAAATAAAGTGGTATTTTTCTGAAGTCAAAAGTTGGACACCATTAATACATTATATTATTGGAACGAGCATTGTAAAGTTGTTAAGCTAAGAAATGAACGATATCATCAAATATTCTTTTAGTGGATCTATGGTTTAGTAAAGAGTGTAGGGTAGTGAGGGCAATATGTAAGAGACACAAGGGTAAGAAGAAAATCACTTTATATAAGTCGTCGATACAAATGTAAAAACATAAATTTGTAAGGTTAAGACAACAAGAAATGTTAAATATGGTAAAGGAAAACCATAAATATTTTTTAAGAGAATTAAAGGCTTGAAAACAAGCAATAGTTAATGACAACAGTCAGACTTTGTGGTTATCTCATGTGTGAAATATGTATGCAAACCCAATAAAGAGAAAGCAATCCCTTGTAATCAACATAGATGTAACGTCCCATGGTTTAACCAGGGAACATTACTACATGGAAATACACATAAAACAAAATTTATTTTGCTAATCAAAATCTTGTAGCTTACCAACTAAGATTTAAACACATATTCCACTAATTTCTAATACCCATAATCAAATGCATCTAAAACACTCTAAATAACCATGAATGTAACTAATAAATCATTCACAACAATAATTAACCATTCACATATACATAGTTAAGCACAACAATTAAATTCATGGAATAACTTAGCAAATAGATAAACACTTATATTTTATAAAACATTTGAGCAACCAGCTACTTGGGAATGATGTTCCACCCAACCATAAACTTGTCGTTCCAATTCTCAACAACAAGTCACCCCCAAGATGGGCTAGGAATCCACAAAAGAAGGGTGCCTCTCATAGCCCCTCACAACTCCATATCACACAACCCATTGGCTTTCTCCTACAACTATCCCCAATTTCCTCAAACTCTCTTCCTCTTAACCTGCCCAACCCAATGAATGTACCCCTTCACTTCTCTCAGTGCATTGGGCGTCCCATTCGTTTATCAGGGTCTCTCTAGCTCAGGTACCTAGGAATCTCTCTGATGGGAACTCAAGGGAACTCACTACCAGGAAAACTACCAACAAAAACAACAACAAACACTTGTTGATACAATGAAACTCACCCATGAGTTCACTCTTCAGGCCTGACAACATGACTCTTCGATTTCCAGCTCCAAAATGCTCCAAAAACGCTCCAGCATGCTCCAGAATTCGGCTAGCCTTGCTGTTTTAGCTCCCAAGCTCTTTTTCCTCTTCTCTACTTGTTGCTCCTCCCAAAATTGAATGTGTAAAATTGTCTATTACTACCCATATGAATTTCCTCTCCTTTCCCAAGATAGTTGATTGTTCACTCCGCCCAAAGTTGATTGTACTTCAGCCCCATGCTCTCCAATAACTATGGGATGTGACTCTCACACCCACCCTATGACAAAGATTCAATGATTGGGATCTCATACACTTAACCAGAAATTGAAGTTTTCCCCAAATGATAATAAAATTAAAAAATGTGGGTTTGAATTAATACCCATAAATTATTTCCCTTTGCACCCCTCTTGGACACTCTCTAGGCATTCCCCCTCTCTTGTGGATTAATTAGCTCCCATCTCTGTCCATATCCTAGCAGATGGTATTACATTATATTTATTTACGATTCAGGAAATAAATTTCGCATTTACATTGCTTTGCCATAACCACATTTATATCTACATTATGCATTAATTAA
The DNA here is from genome assembly GCA_009831015.1 of Picea engelmannii. Lineage (NCBI taxonomy): Eukaryota > Viridiplantae > Streptophyta > Pinopsida > Pinales > Pinaceae > Picea > Picea engelmannii. The sequence goes on along the minus strand of ML786331.1, from coordinate 24,858 downwards.
ACCGGGGATTATAGTGGGGATGTTACATTCCCCCTCCCCTACAATTGTGCATCATCCTCGATGCACCGCACCATGCTGAAATATGTATACAAATTTACATCACAATACTTAGAAAAATAAAATTAAATTCTGCAATCTTTACCCTCCAACAACAGTCCCAACCATAATCTCTTGTTCTTCTCAACTTGTTGACCCAAGGAATGTGCTCCCTTCACTTCCTTCAGCCCATCAGGTTGCACCATTCTGTTAGGGACCTAACCCCTCACGTAGGTATAATAATATATTTCCATGTAATAAAGGTCAATATTAATAAGGCTTAGCAATAAGGAATAATAAGTCCAATGTAAGAATACCTAATAGAAGCTTCCGCTTCTAGAAGGATCTTCCTCTAGATTGTTCTTTTGATAGACATATTTAGTATAAATAGGAGTCGAGGGTATGAGAAGTTTTGTCTTAGATATTATTGTAGTAGAACTCTGCTTTGATGGAGGTTTCCCCCTCGAAGAGGCAAGTGAACATTGCTCTCAGTAATCAAAGTTCTCTTTATGGTGTTATTCTGGTATCATTTTGGTATTATTGTGGTGTTGTTTTGGTTATATTGTTGTTCATCTGCCATTTCTAGATATTTATTTATGTTTTGCATACTTTTTTATATCTAGAATATTACAAGTGGTATCAGAGCACCTTCCTTGACATAAAATTGTGGGTTAAATTTTTTCCAGGGTAGAGACGTATTCCGACATCTTTAAGCTACAAAGATTTGTCGTTATATGCATAAACCCGCGGTCGAGGATTCATACATGCAAGAAATACAAGTGGTACTTAAGCGCACATCTGTTGGCCACCCTTGTAACCCCTGTTGGTACCCCTTCGAGTGGTAGCGCATCAAACAACACATGTATACGGATCGACATAGATTTCCCGAAGCCCTCCATAGATAAATTGATCGGCCGCCTGACTGCTATAGTGCCACCGAGAACAACACTCGGGAAGATACTCTCTAGTACAGCTAAGGGTACGGTCGGTTATCACCCTATAATTTATAGGATTAACTGGTGACTGGGATATTATCCGTCTCTAGTGTTTTTGTTGACAAATGATTTTTCATTCTGCAAATAATTTGAAAAAAGAAAAGAAAAATAAAAAAGAAAGAAAGGAAAAAATAAAGAAAAAAAAAAAATAAAAAATAAAAAAAAATAAAGAAAAAAAAGAGAGGGCATAAAAGATTTGCAATAAAAGCCCCATGCAATAATAGCAACTTGGTCCATACCTTTCAAGCATGGCCAAGTTCTTTTTAAATTTGATGTTGATAGGGTAGTGAATGAATTTGGCTAAACAGTTTAATCTTAGCCAAAGTGTCTAGGTTAGATTAGTGAATAAATCTGGCCAGACTGTCTAATCTTGGTCAGATAGCCCCAGGGTAGAGTAAATTCTTAACCCAACAGTCTAATCTGGGTTAATTGTCATAGGAAGATAGGTTACTATATAGGCTAGTTGCTTTATTATTTCATTTCAATAAAACCAGCTTGATGTAAATGTTGCACCATGTTTCATATGCTTAGAAGATCGTTTGGTCGAGCCCCATGGTGGTGTCTACTTGAAAAGTTTGGGGAAAATCCCGTAAAATGCGTTTATCCTAAGTTTTTCCCCGGCGCATGTGTTTTCCGCTCCCCCACTTATGCTCCATGCACATATCAACGGTCCTGATCGTGGCGCCCAGATCTACGACGGACAGATCATTCCAGACCTCCTCGACTGTTCTGCTTTTAACCGGGGGGGGGGATCCGGAATCGATGATAAGACTCGCTCTCATCTGGACGGCTCAAGATCGAGCACTCAAATCAACGGTCAATATTGGATTCCGGACCCCCTCGTCCGTTCTGCCTTTAATGGAGGGGGGGGGGCGGTGGGTCCGGAATGAGTGATAAAAGGTGCGCAAAGATCTGCGGCCAGGAAACAGGCGCGCAGATCAACGACCCAAAATGGTTTTCGGACCCCCCCGGATGATCTGCTTTTAACCGAGGGGGGGGTCCGGAATGGTTTTCTTCCTCTGGCGGGTCCCTTGTTATACGTGGCGTCAATCTATTGCCCTGAGTCTCATCACCATCTGCTATCTGATAGACCTCCGTCACCTCTAGACGTCACCTTCCACCTTTTCCAAACTGGTCATGTCCCATAACTGTTGTCAGTCCTTCCCCCCTATTCGCTCGTAGCAAGCCCCTTATTATGAATTTTACCTCCAATCAATATCTGCCACATCACCCGTCCGTATCCCTCAGTCACAGTCACCCTCTATCTCACCCTCAAAGTGATCCGTTGGCCATTTATTACTGGATAACCTATCCATTATCCAGTTGACCTGTCTCACGCGCCCAACCGACCCCAGTTTAAATAAAACTACCGTTTTTTTCCCTTACTTTCACTAGTCACCCTTCGCACCAGAGAAATTCACCGCTTACTCCTTCGTTACATTCCGTCACCCTCATCCACAGTCAGTCGCCCCCACTAACGTTGTGTTTATTACAGGTACTGTTGCAGAAATGGCGCCAAAGTCCAAACAAGCGGAAGGAGAGGAGAATCTGTTTCTCCCGCCTCCTGTCGACCTGGACATGATCCCACTGGTCAATAAAGACCGGTTAATGGCAGATACCAAATGCGATTTTGATTTCTCATACCTCCAGTCATGGCTCAGGGAATTTTTCCTGGACCAGAGTGATGAAATTGGACTCTGGGAGTCCAATTTACCCCTCTACCTCTTTCCTCAGATCCACCATTTTCCTGAGTTTTCTCTCAAGTGTCAAGCCCATTATATCCCCGAGCAAAGAGCCATCGTCTCCTCATCCGGAGAGATCCTATTCCTCATCATGCCCGAATCCATAGACCAGATGATGCAAATCCCCCGATCCGACTCTGCGTCCCCCTTCAACCTGGAAATTCTCACCGAATTATACCGGAGAATGACCTACCCCCAGAGAGCTCAAATATTCGAGCTCTTCCTTCCCTCATCCGCTCAATTTCCCTCCACAAATCCTCCTTACCCATCCTCCATGTTCTCAACTAAAGGAAACCAGGTCATCTCCTCCCTTTGTGCGTTGTTAGGATACTATTCCGACCAGTGGGTAGATGAACCCATTCTGGGTTTTTTATCCATCTTCTCTACAGATGAAAAGCCCACCACCCAATTTGATTTCAGCACCTTCTTGGCAGACAATATTCATGAACAGTTCGTGAATATTGGCACGGAAGGCATGTTCAGATATTCATCGGTACTGGCATACATGTTTGTCTTCTTCCAGGCGGACAAATTTGGTTTTTCCATGCAGAAGATGGATGGAGATGGTAGACCGCAGGCAGTCACAACTTGGACCTCCTTGCTCAAGCACAACTCCACTGATTTCAGTTTCAAGGAGTTCATCGACCAATTCTACCACCCTGTGGTAAGCATGCTAGGTGGCAAGCCCGAGCCTCGAATTAATGATGAAGTCTAGAGGATCCTGCATCTCTCTGACAACACAAATACCGGGGATTGGTACCTGTATCAAAATCATACCGAGATCATATTATACAGATGTGAGTTGGCACCGTATAAGCTGCCCAAGTACCTACCTGCCAGAATTTTCGCGTTGGAATATATAAGGCAGATCATAAATTCAGACGATATCCATTTTGTATCATTGAAGAAAAAGTAGTAGCTTAGAATCAAGGGGTAGATTGGCTCCTTCATCTGCAACAATTGTGGAGCTGGGGAAGAAGCAGACATGATGTTAAGGGAGATGAAATTCTTCATGAGTTTCCCATGGCATTATGATCCATGTGGGATCATCTCAGAAATGCGGGTGAAGAACAAAAACATCCCGTATGTTCATGATCCCAGGCCCGAAATTGATAAGTTCGCAAATCAGACAACCTGGGAGCCTAACACATTGGTTGAAGTGGAACATCAGGTTCCCCCAACCACTGTGTCACAAATGACCACGCCTCAGGTCCTGAAGGAAAAAAGGCCTCGACAGGAGTTATCTCCGCCTGTCACGGAGATATCGTCCGAAGAGTTCCAACTGCATACTAAGAGGCCCAAGACAACTTCAGTCCCTGGCCCGACTAGGGAAAAAGAAGCCCCCTCCACCACAGTGACCAAGTCTGTTATTCCACCCTTCAGATCGAGCCTCTATAAGGACATTACCCCAGCATTGCCGAAGAAATCCACAGACTCCCCATTGAGCACTCATCCAGGCAAGGTAGGGCCCAAGTTGAGCATTTTCGAGAAGTACGAGCTGATAAAGAAAATGAACCAGACCCTTACCAGCAGTACTTGCGCTCAGTTTTGGAAGCAGACGTCGACTGCGTAGCATAGGCTGTTGTCTGTATTTGACACAGAAAAGGGCAGAATGCACATGGAATTCCTCCAAGCACAGGTGCCATATTCAAAGGTGATCACTGACTACAAGAGGGCCACCTTCGAATTTTAGACGAAGGATGTGCACCCAGCCGATCAGATGGATCTGCACAAGCAGACAGGGGAAATGGTGTTCTATACGTTGGCTCATGCTTCCACTTCAGCGTCCAAATTGCAGGTGTCCCTGAACAATGTTCAAACACAACTCAAGCTGGAGAAGATATCATCCTTTGCAAAGGACAATAGGATCAAAAATTTGGAGGAGATGGTCCTCAAGATCGGTTACGATCCTTCAAACGTGAAAGCAGCTGAGGAAATGATCAAGAAGAAGAATGATGACATTGCCTCCTTGAGGAAACAACTGAAGCTCCCTCCCACAGAGGACTCGCAGGCGAAGGATATAGCAGAGAAAGAAGGCGAGAAGGATGAAATGCTCAAGCTGCTCATGGAGCAGAATGCACAGCTCAAAGAAATGGAAGCTGAGATGGAGAAACTATTAAAAGAGAAGGAGAAATTGAAGCCAATGGAAGTCATTCCATTGAGTGCTATCCTAATTTTAGGAGCAATCACAACATCGGTGACAACAGTCCCATCCGCAACTCCATTGACATCCCAAGAGAAGACAACCGACCTAGCTGAGTCGATGGAAAAAATGAACCTGTAGGAAACAGAGATCAGCAGGTTGAAAAAGGAGATTGAGAACCTTCAGGAACTCAAATATTCCTTTCAAAACATCCTCTCCAAGGAAAAGCAGGTAACAGAGCAGCTCAAGCAGGAGCTATAGCAACTCTGGAAGCAAACAGTTGCAGGGAAGACTTTGGCTGAGGTTAAAGAGAATGTATGGACAAACATCACTAAGTCCATAAATGAGATATGGCCCATGATCCAAATCATGTTTGAGTAGAATGAGTTGGTCCAGAGGAGCAAACAGGCCATTGAGAAGATCATAGTAGAATTGGGAGACATGCCAAGACAGGCAAATGAGATCATCAAGTTCCTCAATTCTAAGACTAGGGAAGAGCTGGAAGAGATGAAGATTGAAGACAGAACATAGACCATCCTTGAGGTCAAAAGAGTTTTGACCAAGAGAGGATTAATGCTTCAGTTGGAAGAAAAGGTTCAGGCCATGGACCTGGGGGTACAAAGATTCTTCAGTAAGATTGAAGCTCTCCAGAAGAAAGGTCTTCCTGGTCTGAAAGTGATCAATGATAAATTGATGACACTCCCAGACTACAAGAAGAGATTAGCCGAAGTGGCTAAGGACAGTTCAAAGTTTGCAGGCATATAAGGGAGCATCATCGGCAAGGCATTCTTGGATGCCCTTCAGTGGGACATCAGTATCCAACACGAGATTCAATACATATTCCTCACCAAGCCTACATTCGCCAAGTATACAGAAATGGATGAAGTGTATCGAAGACTGCTCAAAGTCAACGTGCCCAGTCATCTTAGATGGGAAGAGTTCTGTGATCTGATCGATTAGCAGATGAGATGTGCTGGTCTAGTCAGTTGTCCAGTCAGATGAAGTCATGCAGAGGCTTCATCAACAACCCACCCAAAAATCAGCGTGCAGTTGCACCACCTCATCAAACAATTCCTAGATTTAGGAAATTTGTTAAGTTAGTTAGGCTAAAAATAGATTTAGCACGTCCTGGTCATTAATGACAGGACCGTTTGTAATTTGAGTTATAAATACTTCACCTTTCGAAGTATTGAGGGGTGTTGATCTTCACACCCTGACGCTATCAGACTGTAATATTTTTGAAGAGATCTTCCATTAATAAAAAGGAGGCACTTTTACAGGATTCTTGCGTGTATTCACTGGTGATGTTTTTCTCTCTAAATTGAATGTTATTCTCGCTTTGTTATCATACTGTTTTCTGAATCTAATCTTTAAGAGTAACGAACGATGCAGGATTTATCTTGTATACCCTGTTTCTGACTCGAAAGATTTTAGTGTTTATCTTCTGGTGTTTTCAATAAAGAAATTCTTAACTGCTTCTTTGTTGAAATTATCTTTCTCATCTTTTCTGCTGTTCATCATTTAAGATACTAAAAGATCCAGTGACTATATTATCTCGCCCTGTGAAAGTTTTCCCTTTGCGTTTCTGGTTTGTATTTCATATTTTATTAAAACACAGACCCCATAGCCCAATGGATGTGTATATTGTCTCAACCAATTCGAAAAAACACTTTGACAACAAAACCGACCTATTTATTTACCTAGCCTAATATTAAAATTGGAAACATAGCTAAATCATATAGAGAGATCCCTCTCTGAAGTTGGAAGGGCTAGATCCCAGCTTCAAAAGTGGTTGGATAAAGTTACCTTGTGTAGATTTCTTCTGTTGTCAACCTCTAGGAAATTTACCAAGTGCTAACACGGTCTAGCCTCCTTATATGGTGCCCTGAGATATTGGTTTGAGTACTACTGTTGGACCCCACACGTATATCAGAGAGATATAGCACAAGGCAAACCCTTGAACACCCTAACCTTTGGGATGGAAACAAAAATAGAATAGACAAACAAAAACATAACAGACAAAATTTTTTGTCGCACACCTGTGTCTCCTGCATTCGGGTTGCGAAATTACTACACATTTCTTCTTGTTAAGCATTTGGGAATTTCTCCACTGCAGTATTCTTTAGGCCGGAGTATAACTCTGTAGGAGTTAAAAAAAATAAAAGAGTATAGTGGTCCCATAGGCACACTTATTTGGGACCTATTCCATTGGATTCCCCTTTTCTCCTTGATCGCAGTCATACTCTTCATTTTTAATCCTTTTTGTTTCAGTGGACCTGACCCCTTCCCAGTTTCCCTATTTTTCCGCCTATCCCATTATATTCCCCTTCAAGCACTGATCGTCATGGTAACTATCACTTCTAAGTCTCTTTTTTTGTTGTTGTCCCACACACCCATTTTTTTTCCTTACCCGCACTTCCCCTTTCCAAATGGCCACCACTCGCAACCAAGATCTTGAAACTTCCGTCAATCAAGCCCATGTCTCCATAGAACATATCACATCTCATATGGATTCCACCAATTCTCACATTGACAACTTGGAAGCCAACCTCACAACCCAATTGACCTCCCTCCAATCTGTTTTCAATCAATTGTTGAACCGCCCTACGATTCCTTCTTCATCAACACAAATCGATGTTGTTGATTTCTCTCAGTCTCTGCATTTGCACTCCAACTCCTTTCATTGTGAACCATGTCTTCCCCGCATAGAGGTCACTAAATGTGATGGCTCCGATCCTACAGGTTGGGTCACTCAAATGGAGCATTATTTTTCTCTGCATGGTATTATTGACGAGTTATCCAAACTTCGTTATGTTGTTCTCTATCTAGATCCTGAATGTTGGCAATGGTGGCAATGGAAAAAAAATTCATGTCAGGGGTATATTGCCTGGACCCAGTTTGTTGTTGAGCTCTATGCCTTCTTTGATACTGATACCCACTATCTAGGTCGTTTGACCAAGTTGAAACAGTCAAGCACAGTGGAAGACTTCATCACTGATTTTGAGCATTTGTCCTTTCGAACAGAGGGCATGTTAGATGCGTTCTTCCATGAATGCTTTATCAATGGTATCAAGGATGAAATCCAATCCTAGGTTCTCATGGCCTACCCTCCCACTTGGTTGGAAGCTACTCAACATGCTAAAGAGGCCCAACAAGTTGTTTTGTCCCAGAACAAAAAACCCCCTTTTGTTCCTCACCCTTGACTGTCTAATCCTAACCCCCCTGTTATTCCCCTCAAGGTCTAGAAACTAACTAGGGATGAAATGGTTAAATGCCAACTGAAGAGTCTTTGCTATAATTGTGATGAAAATATTTTCCAGGGCACAAGTGTAAGGAAAAAAAACTATTTATGGCCATCTCTGAAGATGTTCTTGAAGAGGATGTGACAATTCCCCTTGTTGAAGAACCCTCCCTTCCCGATGCCACCCAAGAGCCTGCTGACCCACATGAAGTCGACCCCCTTATTTCCTTGCATTCCCTCACTAGATTTTTAGCCCCCAAAATGCTTAAGATCATTGGCTACGTTAAGCACAGGAAGGTCATCATCCTTGTTGACAGTGGTAGCACCCACAATTTTATTCATCGTCCAGGAAACCAATTTCTATATTCATGTTGTCAATAATTTTCAAATCATGAAAGCCAATGGTGGGTCCATGAAAAGTGCTAGGCGGTGTGAAAATGTACATCTTCAAATTGGACATTACCAGTTGAAATATCATATGTTTTCCATTGACATGGGAGGTTGTGACATTGTGCTAGGTGCTGAATGGTTATGCACTTTGGGTCCCATTATTATGGATTTTAAGGAATTAACCATGCAATTCCAACAGGAAGGACAAAAGTATCAATTCCAAGGTCTCATAGCTGGTTCTCCGGAGATCATTAGTTCCCATTGTTATAGGATAAGTCCGTAGGTGCGGACACTAACCGACCTCCCTAGATCCACCTGGTATCTAGAACAAAACAAAACATAATACTACACTTTCCCTAGATCTAGCCTATTGAATGAACTAAGAGATAAGGATTATGGACATACCTTGTAATCGCTTTCCTTATGTCTCTGTTGTTCCAAGCTTTGCTTCAATGCTCTCGTCCCGTCCAGATCGGAACAAAATGAACCAATCGAAGTAAAGACAAGTTAAGATATTCAACGACTAGTCTATACATATGATCAAGGAATTATGTAATAAAATGACATCATCTTTATGGGAAAGGGACATATTGCTGTATTAATTCAATAGAAAGTGAAACTTACAACCTGAGCCTTGATGTCATAGGTCTCCTTTCGATGGCTTCCAGCTCTGACACACACACTTGCTCATGTATGAAGAAAATCTACCACATGTGATGATCTTGCTATTGTCTCTTGCTGCTGTAGCATCTATCCTCCATACAGTCTTGCACCAATTCTCTAATCAATCTCTTGCTAACTTGCTGCTAACTGAACTTCTATTAACCATTTCCATGAGAAATCCCTTCAATATATAGGAAGAAGTAGATTAGTTACTTGGATAGGGAATGATCCCAAGATATCTGGAATGACAGTACTTGAGTAACCATTCGAAAGCCAACTCACCCCTTCTAGAAGATTCCCTTCTAGAAGGTTCGAGATCTTTATCATTTTCCTTTGTAAAAGAATGTTCGCAACCTAACCATGAGTACAGTGCGAGAAGTTCACACTCCAAGCTAAAGCAGACTGCGAGAAACTTGAATTCCCGCAGGTGACCATATAAGCAGCTTGCGAACATGTTTCAAAGTGTGAATTGTAGAAGAAGACAACTGTAACTTTTCTCAGGAAAGTGTTCTTGGTAAAGAGATTGATTTTCCATCATCATGATATCATCATGAAATCATCACAATGACCAAATTTGTGGATAACAGAATTCCCCCCAAAGTCTGAGAGCGGAACCAGTGACAGTCGATAGACTTTGTAAGCTGCATATGTGTGTCAAGAGCCAAAAGCTCATCTAATCAGAGACCTGCAAACATCCAAGCATCAACAGAATATCATATATACCAATTCCGAGGTAGGCATTCCCATACTTAGATCATAGACTGATAGCATCATAAACCAAGGTCATGGCCACCAATCATACACTGTGGATCCATGCCGTTACTATATAACACAGCCACCTAAATACAATGTGGATCTGTGTGACAAATTTTCAGTCAAGACGACATAGCCACGAACCATACACAGTGGATCTATGTGTCACAAAATATACATACTCCATTGCAACCTGGATCACAAAGATAATATCCAGGGTCTTCAATCTCGTCGCCCAAAGTACGAATCTGACCATGCGATTACATGTGTCGAAGTCGAACATGGTAGAAACCACTTGATTACCGGTCATTGATGTATACCGTTAACAAGTGCGAGGGAAATCACCAGTAATGTCAATGACTCCCAAGGTACTATAGTACAATCCGTCGACTGTGAATATATAAGTTGATGTCGAACACTCAACGGAATCTCTCGATCAGGGGTCAATGATGAAAACCCACTGACGAAAGCGAGAAACTTGCCATTGAGGCATGCAAGCTTCAAGGTACTAAATAATTTCTAAGTCTCGATTCTGGATAATGTGCTGAATTCGACAGAACAAGAATCGTCACAGGAGGGCCTTGAGGTATCCGACATCAGTGACACGAAATGAGTAACATAGTTTGAAAGTGAAACAGAGCATGTGACAATTGGACTTTTGGACATAGGGAAGGCCGACACGGAATGAAAGTATAACTACAGATGGTCGACTCAAAAGAGGTTTGGACTGCTCGTGAACATATGGATGACACGACCAGTGATTTGGCAGCATTGACTCAAAGACGACACATGGAAAGACCTTGTTATTAAATCGAATGAGAGACAAATGGATTTCCCAAACCGGCTTCAAATGATGAATAGGGGGTGTCATGTTCAAG
>ML786330.1:287036-298087 GCA_009831015.1 Picea engelmannii | reverse complement strand
TTAATAACTCAAGAATCAAATAATAACAACATGTGAAAACTTGGTTTTATAAACAAAATTTGTTAAGAACCAAATATCAAAATAGCATAAAAGCCTCATAATAAGTACTCCACGCCTTGACAAAGAGAGAAATTCAGACAATAGGTCTTTTCAAGGGGGCAACCTCCTTATAAATCATATGAATTCAGAAATACCAAATGATTTCAAATGAAAAGGTCTCCCTGTTATATATAGGAGACTAGGAGGTACAATTCCAACTAATGGACCCAAGCTGACATAAATAAAATAACAATACTAATGTAATATGCCCCAATTAAGGGGTAATGTGCCACAATTTAGGGCTTAACATGCCCCTCCCCTTCAGACAAGTGTTGTCCTCAACGGTTGAGTAGTTTTGGATGTTTATGTATAAAAGACTCATCTTCACATGTGGAATCTTCAGTAGGTAGTTTCTTCCACTGATACTCTGAAATTGATCTATTCCTCAGCTGGCGAATTCTTGTGTCAGTGATAGCTTCATGCTCCAATATGATTTTTCCTTCCTCATCAAGTTCTCACAATATAGTTTGAACTGGGATCTTGTCACTTATAACCTTCTTTAAGCATGAAACATGGAAAACTAGGTGTACTTGAGAAGATGCAGGCAACTCCAATTTGTATGTCATAGTACCAATATTTTGCAACGCCTTATAAGGGCCATAGTACTTCGATGATAATTTATTATCCTTCTTAACTTTTTGTTTGTATGGTTGTAGTCTTAAAAATACCCAATCCTCTACTTCAAAACTTCTTTCACTACAATGTTGATCTACTTGTTGTTTCATGCGATTATGTGCCATGGTCAAGTTGTTCTTTAAGAGTTGGAGAACTTGTTGTTCATGCTTGATGTGATCTTCCACTGATTGAACCTTAGATTTTTCTTTTAGAGAAGAAGTGATGGACGGTGGGTGATATCCATAAAGTGCCATAAATGTTGCAATTTTTGTTGCAGTATGAAAGGAAGTGTTATACCACCATTCTGCCAAGGGTAACCACTTGAACTGATCAAAATCTGGACCAAGGGTCAAATTTTAACTCAAAAATCAATGTTCTCATAATTGCCTCAAAACGGATGTGAGCCTAGGCCTCGTCATCACGAACCCAACGCAATTCATTTCGTCTCAAAGGGACGTCGGGAGCGAGAGATATTGCGATCTGTCCGAATCGTCAAACAGGTAAAAAAATGGATGTTGACTGTGCAGTCCATACAGTTCGTACGGATGCTGACGTGGCAAAGTCCGTACATGATGGCATGGCAGAGTCCGTACATGTTGACGTGGTGGCCGTATGATGACATGGCAGTTGATGACATGGCAGTCATCTATTGGCAGGTTTTGGGCGAATGATTTGTCGACACGTGGCATGTTGGTTAAATGGTTTGTTCAAAAGTTTGTGGAGTCTGTGGGGATTGAACCCCGGACCTCCCCCTTTACCAAAGCCTTTACAAATTCCACATTACCAACGCGCCACAATTTGTTTCTTGTTATATAAATGGTTTTATATTTATTTAAAGTTAATTGAGTTATGAGTTGGGGCGCGTCCGGGCTGGGGCTTAGCCCCAGCCCCCGGTTGCGCTCACCATTTATATGACCATGTGCCCAAATCAAATGCGCAGGAGTTCGGTTTTCAAATGACCACAACCATGCGCCTATATTCGCCTTGACACTTGTCAACTTATGCACTCGCCATTTGTCAAGTGCTCATGCCATTTGGCATTGGAGCCTTTTTGTGCGCTAAGACTTGGTCGTATGGTGTTCATATGCCCAATGGCTTGCGGTTGGGGGCCAAAAATCCGTTAACGGTTCGACAGTTTGACCATTTTTGCGGTTGCGCGCCGGTGCCAGGTTTTTGCGCTTAAATAAGCGTGTGTTATTGGTTCAAGCACACAGAGGTGCGTTTTGGCGAACCAGAGCCAGCAAGCTTGAAGGAAGAGGATGGCAGGGGGTCTATCTTTCTCATTTTTTGGCCGATTGAGGTGCCGTAAAAGCCCAGCTAGGGGTTTTTGGACGTCTTGAATCCATTGGCACTGTTATCAAGGCCATTTGAAGACTTCTTTTGCAGGTTTTAAGCCATTGAAGTTTCAGCAAGCTCCAGGGAGCTTGAAGCCCTCATTGATGGAGGACATGTTTTGGTGAGCCTGTGTTTGTTTTCTGTGATTGAATAATCATTTTAGGCTAATTGTTATGCTCTGAACACATTGGGACAGGTTTCAGAGGCTGTTGAGGACTTTTACAGGTGTTTTTTCCAAAGAGAAGCTCAGGGAAGCTTATGGCCACATGTAGAAGAGGTCATGCCCGGATGAGCAATGATCCGTTTTCAGAGTTCTATTAGTCATTTTTGGGGTTTTTATGTGTTATGATCTCAATGGTACAGTCTATTTTTCCATTCGAGTTGAGCAGCAACTTGTAAAAGAATTTTTGACAAATTAATCCCAGAGAGCCAAGTCCATTAATGGAGGCTCAAGGAGATGTAGCCCGGAGGGGGGGTGAACTCCTTTATCATCTTGTTCTTGTTGTGAGATTGATGGTTTATTTTCTGCAATTTATGTTGTTGTGTATTTATTGAAAGTACATATATAACCATTTAAAAGAACATATCCTTACACATAAGCATTTACAAGAAGATACATGAACTTAACACATAAGTTTATCTTGCATATTTTAACACATGAAGCAAGGTCCTGTAAAGTTTATTTTTAATGAAGTAGAGGGTGCTTGCATAGCATAACAATTCAGCCTTCTATTTTCAGATCATGAACCATTGTGTTTGTTTATCAGAGACAAAGCAATGAAGGTAGCCTTCCAGACATTTGTTCACTATCTCAGTTTTTCCATCATATTGAGGATGATAAAATGAGGTATTAGCCAATTGAGTACCCAAACAAGAAAATAATCATGTCAAAAAATGTCCAGTGAAGATGGGATCTCTGTCACTTACAATAATCTTTGGGATTCCATGTAGCTTTTGAACTGTCTCCATGAATGTGGTAGCAACTGTACTGGCTTTGAAAGGGTGAGAGAGTGCACAAAAGCGTGTGTACTTGGTAAGTCTATAAACAATCACCATGATGACACTCTTTCCTTCATACTTGGTTTAAGCACAAATGTGTGTTTCTCAAGTGGAGATGTGTTTATCAAGACACATTTTCTTGAACTACAATTGAGGGGCAGGGAAAGTGCAATGTGGACTGCTTGTTGAGTAGACATTTGTTGAAGATTAAGTAATGTATTGTCAAGCGTATGTATCATTTGTATGGCATCAATATGGATTCTTTCATGTTCTTTGTGTATTCTTCTTAATGCACTTGTCATAGATTTTTCAACTTTTTGCATATACGAGGTACAGTACAATGCCGCAACATATGCATTGAGGACGTATTGCGCATCTGTATTTGGTTTCCACATAACTGGCATGTCCTTGGAGAAACTGTTGTTCCAGATATGGGAAAGTTTTCATTTAAGGAAAAATGTTGGTTGTTTAAGCATACATTGTATGGCTTGGATGTACTCATCTTCTGATAGATTTAGCTCTGTCAAGAAGTCATCGAAGCTCATCAACTCGTCAAACTCTCATTGTTCTAGAAATGTGAACAAGGATTTAGATTTCTCAACGACAACATTGTCCTCTAAACTAAGTGGCTCTATGATTCTTGTTGCTCTCATTAGCGGCACGGGGAAGTTGTATCTTCAATGCGAGTTTTTTCGTTTTCTACAAATTTTTGTATGATAATGTCTATGAACTTTGGCAAGTTCTGGATCCAAATGATCTTTGTTGCATGTTATGTATTTGTCCACAAACTACTCGATCTGTGAATTGTTGTCAGCTCCATAGATCGGTGCACCCTCTATCCACAACAGTGTGTGGTCATGTTCATTCCCCCTATTCTGAAATTCAGTCACAAAAATATAATCCGATATTTTTTCGAAAAACGTTTCATCGTGGCATATCAATTGTCTCAAAGCATTTATTCTATGTCTATAGTAGCGAGTACATGTCACTAGGTCTTTTCTTATGAGGTAGTTAATGTCATTATTTTCCAGTGTATCGGTTTGTTTTTTACGTTTCCTGTTCCTATGCAAGTTAGATACCGCAACCACCAATGGATCCCAGCAATGCTCTGCACTTTTAAATGTGATGAAAAATGTTAGCGGGACCAATTGTCGGATCATTGCAAAAATAGTTTTCTTGTTTTGTTGCAAATAGTTAGGAGAGATGCGAATGTTTTTGAAATCTATGTATCCAATATCAAATTTCAGGATTTGTTCTAGGTTTACTTTGTACTTGACATCCTTGGCCAACAAATTTCTTCCTTGTAACTGTCCTTTTCTTATTTGGACCCACATGCAAGACAACACTTGCTCTATTATTACGTGCATTTTTTGAAAAACAAATTTGTTATGTGACAGGAGAAGTCACCGCTTGAATGTAGCAGCTCCCATAGAACTATTTTATGGTAACTGAATCATTCTGTAATGTCAGTGGGACGTGGATCTCCATAGAAGAGTGTTGGGAAGTTCATTTCCTCAGAGAATTTTTCCTTGAATATTCCAAGTGGACATTTCCCCTTAGTAGGTGCAATCTCGACAATATTGTCTTGCAAGTCATGAATGCACTGCAAATCACTGAATCCATGCACCAATGTCTCAGCAGGTGTTTCATTCTCCAATTCATCACTTGTATCAAATTCACTAGCAGTTTCAAGAGTTAGTGCATAGCTTCCATCCTCTTCTCCAAGAACATTGTTCCAGTTCTCATTTATACAAATGTTTTGTGCTTTGTATAGGGCCCTGCAACATAATTCTTTTAATGCTTTCATAACAACAAGCACATGCACTTTTCCTGTTTGATATGCATTTTTGTATTGCAAGCATCTTTTGAGAGCCACAAAAATTTTCATTATATCGCTAATGAATTATGGCAAGGATTTTTTCACAACATCTAGTTGAATAGACACATTAATAATTGATTTTGTTAAGCCCATCTTAGGTCGTTTATAGCCCCAGGGTCTAATTTGTGCAAATGCAATTCACAGAGACACAAGTCTATCTTCAAGTTCTGTAAGTACACTTACATCTGGTAGTGGTGTATTACATCTTATTTGGTTAGGGGTTGCAAATTGTGGTAGTTTTCCATTTTCAAGCGACCATTTGCATGGAAGACAAATTTTTCCATTGGAAAATCTTTTATCATGTACTGTCATGCGAAGGTATTCTGCTTCCAAATCAGGCGTGAAAGACTTACTGTTTTTTATGAAATTCAATTGATCACAAATTGCACATGCAATGGAAGGAGTGTATTTGATTTGTTTCATGTAGGTTTGTCTTGCATCTTTCTTTCGTAAGGAAGTATGGGTAGAAAGTGTTTGTTGGTTTTCATTGGTAGTAGTGCACAGTGTTGCTTCTAGCCCACAAAATGTGATTTTTTCCTCTCGGACGGTTGCATGACCATTGTGGGATATGCGATCGTACCTGTTTCTATTGTGTTGTGCACAAACAAATTTTTTTAGATTGTGATATGTTAGTTTCTCTCTAGAAGAAATCATAGTAATGTATTTTTTTCTCTCGCGTATGACCTTTTTCAAGTTGTGATAACTTAGTCTACGTTTCTTGTTCAAGTCCAGAATGACCTCATGGCAACTGGGATGAATTTAATTATGATTAAATAACATGCGACGCTTATGCAGATTCGATGTGGTTTGGCTAGCATTGACACTGGACCCTGAACCGATAGTATTTCCTATATTACCAATGTTTTTGTTTCTCTCACGTATGACCTTTTTCAAGTTGTGATAAATTAGCCTACAGTTTTTGTTTAAGCCCTGTATGGCCTCATCACAATTGGGATGAATTTCACGCATGACCTTTTTCAAGTTGTGATAATGTATTCTACGTTTTTTGTTTAGGCCCCGTATGGCCTTATCACAACCGGGAGGAGTTTCATTCTCATTAAAAATCATGGAACACGTATGTAGATTCGATGTGGGTTGGATGGCATGGACAGTGGACCCTGAACCAGTGATATGTCTCAGCAAAGGTTGATAATGGATATGTGTCGTATCTATTTTCAACTAGATGATGTCAATTGTTTGATCGTAATTTGAATCAATAGACCAGGAATGGACAGTGCCATCTGGCAGGTCCAACCAGACCTAGATATTTACTTTGAATATGATAGATAGCCACTGCAAATAGAATCTTCCACCCTCCACATTTCCTTTTTCATAGGGAAGTTCCATGTTTACAAGGTATTCTTGCCAACTTCCAATTGCTGGCATATTTTTTAGGAGATATGGAGAAAGGTGTTGATGCAAGCATCTAAAATCCTGTTGGATGCCACCTATAATTGCATTGCAAAAGGAATGTATAGTGTAAAGCCACAACGACTGCACATCGAACTCTGTTGCTACCAAACAACAAATTGCATTGAACAGACTATCTCCATAGCTAGATACAACAATTGTTGATATCTGCAAACCATGGAAGTATATATGATGCATAATCCATTTCCACTGCGATTCAAGGTCTTTGCAAATGAGGGAAAAGTAAATATGAGGTCCTCCAAGATTTCATATGGACAATTTTCTATACAGTAGTGGTTCATAATGACCACTGACAAGATTGGCATCATGGAACAAGATGCAATATGGATTGCTAGATGCAGTTTTGTTGAATAGTAGATATCTTGTTTTTCTTGTCAATGACCATATTCCAATTGATATATTGAGCCACTTAGACAACCACCATATACAAAATGTATATGGTCTCGAAGTCCTCGGAATGCGGGAACGACGGGTACTCAGTTTTTTTGGGGGAGCTCAAAATCTGTCCGGAACGTCTTGGGGATGACCAACAAGTCCCCGAGTCCCCAATGGAGTCCCCAACCGTTTGGGTAAGTTTCCTAAGGGTCCCCAAGTCCCTGGAATGGGAACCACAGGTACTCGGTTTTTTTGGGGGGGGATGGGTCATCGTGCAACATAGTTTTATAGTGATATTTTGAATAAATATAATGAAAATATTTGTAAGAAATTATGTATTTGTAATAATGGAATAAATATATTTACATTTTAATTTAATATAATTCTAATTTAAAGCTCTTCCTTTATGAAATTGCTTCCCAAGCTCCCCTTTCCTTGATATTGAAGCTCCCAAGTTCCCAACCAATTGGCCCAAGCTCCAAAAACTTCCCAGATGTTGGAAATGTGGTGAAGGGTTCCAATGCAACTATGATAAATTCAATTACAGTTGTGAAATAAAAAGGTGAATACTTTCCACTTTTTTTCCACGGAAAAGTTACTCTATATATTCAACAGAATATAAAAATTTACACAGCAGCGTCAATAACAAAGAACAGAGGCCTGTTTGTGAATCATCGGCCAGTTTCACAGAACAGTAGGATCACCGAATGGACAAATCCAAGAATTTACAAATCAGAAACCAGTCAGATTGTAATCCGTCCCGGGAAGTCGCCGAATGGACAAAGTCTGTTGCAGATCAATGATTTCTGTTGCCAAAAGATCTGATAACCAGAAAGGCTTCCACTTTAGATTTTGAGTAAAGTTGGGGGGCCCTCATTGCCATCCTCCCATATGGAGAAAGTCAAGAAACCGAGAGGATGGGATAAAGCCAATTTTGATAGATGGTCCGCGATAGCGTTGTCTTCTCTGTATATATGGGAGGCAGAGAGGCTCTTGAACAGTCTTGTGGCTTTGATAGTTCTCTCTTTCCAGCATTCCAGAGCTGCTGATCGAAGGTCAGCCTTGTCATTTATCCAGTCGATAATGACTTTTGAGTCTCCGAGGAGTATCATCACATCGATGTTTAGCCTTTGAGATAGGATAAGGGAAGCCCATGCCCCCAGTAGTTCTGCCTTGGTGTTGGTGCCTTGTTTGCCATTCAGAGTCCATCTGTAAGAAGTGTGGACGTTGATGAAGATGTGCCCCCCCGCCCCACAAAGAGATCCATCTAGTTGAGCTGCTCCATCAAACCAGGCAATGGCTTTATCAAAAGGAAGAGTTGTAAGAGATCTGCGTTTTTCCCGAGCAGTGGTGGGAGAAGGTTGGGCAACTGCACTAAGAATGAGGTTTGTCACCAAGTAAATCGAAGGGGGTTTATCATCAAAGATGGCGGCATTTCTTGCCAACCGGACGTTCCAGCAGACAGTGGTTGGCAGTGATGGGTAGATCTGGTGTCTTGAGCACCAAGAACTGAAGCAGGAGAACGTCGAGGGTCCAAACCATTGTTCAGAAAGTTTTAGAGAAGTTGTGACATGGTGCCAAACTTGCTGGAAAAAAAGGCAGTGCACAAAGAGGTGGTGTGAAGTTTCGTTGTCCTCCTTGCACAAAATACATCGATTTGGTCCTGACCAGCCACGTCTCTGTAGGATATCCTAGACAAGGATTTTGTTCTCCATCAAAAGCCAAGTGAATAATTTGAGTTTGAGGGGACAGTTCCACTTCCACAGCCGAGTGCGCCAAGTCCTATCGCGAGTGTGCCAGGATGCTTCTGTCAATGCTTTGTAGATGTTTCGAACAGAAATGTAGCCAGATTTATCGCCCCTCGTCCAGATTAGTGTGTCAGGTCTATCCTGTAGGCGGATGTCGGCTTCAATAAGATGATGAGTATAACTGTTCCATTCGGCTGTGAGCTCGCTGTCTAGATTCAGCGAGGAGCTAGAAACCCAAAACTCGCCAAGAGTGTTGCTTCGGTGAGTGTCTTTTATTTGAAACAGATAAAATAGGCCTATATTATGTAGACGTTCCAGTATTTGGGTAGAGAGTAGGGCCTTTTTGCCCATGTCAAGGATAGTGTCTCTGCCAATTTCAATAGCAGATCCAGAGCTAGGAAGCCACGTGATCCAATGAAGTAGCACTGGGATCGATTTTAGTAAATGCTTCCACATTTGTGAGCCCCCAGGGGGAGAAAAGGAGGCTGATCTGAGCCAGGTATGGACCGGCAGATGAGAGATATATTTATCTTTTATAAGCTTATTCCAAATGCCTGGTGTCATCAGAGTTTGCCAGAGCGTATTCGCTGAGAGTGAAAGGTGGGTGAGGTGCAAGTTCCTTAGGCCCCAGCCACCTAAAGTTTTTGGCTTTGAGAGGGTTTCCCACCCATAAAGATGGAGTCCTCTGCTTTGTTTGCTGCCATTCCATAGGAAGGTAAAAATCAGCTGGTGGAGCTTCTTTAGCACGGAGTGTGGGATGTGTTCCAGAGCCATCTAGTACACTGGAAGGCTTTCCAGAACTGTCTTGATCAAAATGTATTTGCCTCCCATGGATAGACATCTATTACACCAGAGTTGAATTTTGCGCTCAAACTTCTCAAATAGCCAACTCCAATCCTTTGCTTTGTATCTAGAGGGTTTGATGTAGTAACCAAGGTAGTTGAAGCCAGCTGCTATATCTCGAAAGTCAAAGCCAAAAAGTGATTTTAGCTCCAACAAGAAAGCATCCCTCACGCCTGTGGCCAAGAAGATAGATTTCTGATAATTTATTTTTATACCTGAAACAGAGCAGAACGAATTTAGCACATTAAAAATGTCTGTCCATTCAGCCAAGGAGGCCGAAGTCATAATAATCACGTCATCTATGAAGAGTAGATGCAGAATTTTGGTCAGTCTAGAAGCTTTGATTCCCGTGAGTTTGCCGGCTAACTGACTTCTTTTTAACAGGATGCTGAGGCTTTCTAAAACCAGAATGAAAAGGAGGGGAGAGAGGGGGCATCCCTGCCAAAGCCCTCTATCGTTGTGGAAGGCTTTGGAAGCCTCGCCATTGATTAAAACTACCAAGGTGGCTGTGGTTATGCAGCCCATCATCCAATTTGTAATGGCAGTCCCGAAACCACATTCCACTTTCCACTTTTAAAATAAAAGAATAAATTAGTTAATAAATACAACTAAATAACATCCTTATTACGATGTCAAAAATTCAATTTTCAGTGGCAAAATAAAAATGGATACTTTCCATTTTTAAAATATAAAAATAAAAGAAGTTGGTAAATATATTATTTTATTAAATTGTGAGAAAAAGTAGAGGCGAACTAAATACAATCTTCATTAATAATTCATATAAAAAATTTATAATATTAATATATTAATAAATAAATAAAAATAAAAATATTTTGGTACAAGTTTAAAGTTTTAATATATTATATTAATATAGTATTATTAATTAGAAATAATATAATATTATCAATAATACAAATTAAAACATTGATTAAAATATCAAATATTTTTCATCATATTTAGTAATAAAAAAATTATTTTTATTTAATAATATATAATTTATAAAATTAAAAATTAAAAAAATTACATTTAAATTTAAAATCTTAATATTATTTATTTTAGTGATGTTATATTCTTTTAATTCACATGCATTACGAGTCTATGCAAAGGAGCCCTAAGTTTCATAAGATTTAGATAGTGATGCTAAACTACTTCCATCTTGCTATAGCTTGGAGGTCCAATAGATGATGCTCATTTCAGAACTAGTTTCTCTAATTTATGCCCCACCCCCACCCTCATATATGAGGGTGGGGGTGGCATATATGAGGGTGGGGGTGAGACATAAAATAGAGAAAATGTATTTATGAGGGTGGGGGTCAGGCATAAATTATGGAAAATGTATGGTGGGGCATAAATTAGAGAAAATATAAATACATTTTCTCGAATTTATGCCCCACCATACATTTTCCATAATTTATGCCCCACCCCCACCCTCATGTATGAGGGTAGGGGTGCGCCATAAATTAGAGAAAATGTATGGTGGGGCATAAATTAGAGAAAATGTAAATGGGGGTGGGGCATAAATTAGAGAAAATAGAGAAAATGTAAATACATTTTCTCTAATTTATGCCCCACACTCACCCTCATAATTTATGCCCCACCCCCACACTCATAATTTATGCCCCACCCCCACCCTCATATATATGAGGGTGGGCGTGGAGCATAAATTACAGAAAATGTATGGTGGGGCATAAATTAGAGAAAATGTATTTACATTTTCTCTAATTTAT
>ML786330.1:267979-284470 GCA_009831015.1 Picea engelmannii | reverse complement strand
ATATATGGGGGTGGGGCATAAATTAGAGAAAATGTAAATATTTACATTTTCTCTAATTTATATGAGGGTGAGGGTGGGGGTGGGGCATAAATTAGAGAAAATGTATTTGGTAGGTTTCGGGTAACTTTCGTGGCTTCAAGGAATCAAATTGTTACTTCAGGCTTGTTTGTGTATTGTGAAAGTTTCTAACTTGTGTTAGCTTTTATTTATGTAGGCTCTCTAATGATAATGACTATGAATACCCACTCTTCTCTTTTTTAGTGTTGTTTTTTATTTAGGTTTCTCCTCACTTTAGAGAAACATAAATTATTCTGTCCACTAGCATTGATTGTCTCTTTACTTTTGAGAAAAATAAACCATTATCTCCCGTGGCGCCGATTGTTTTGATCCTGAAAGATATTGGTGGGTGTAAACATCTTCTTAGAGTTTAAGTGGATTGGAATATATTGACCATTTTAAATTTTGGAATAATCTTTTGATTTTGACGATCCAGTGAATAATGTAAAATTGGAGGAACACAGTGATGAGCAACTTTGAGGTGGGCAGGCTCTGCTTTACAATGGAATTGTTTAGCTTTTCGTCATGCGGATGAGCATCTTGTGCTTCGATGTTTGCATGTGTGTCCTCTTCCTGCACACATCCATCTCAGGTTCAGATTTTATGCGGTGTCTTCACTGTAATGCCCGTCAAGTCGCGCACATATCTCTCTCGACTCCAATATATTTCTTTTCAATATTTTACATATAAATCATTAAAAAAAAATAATATCTTAAGATTGATTTATATTGAAGTTTTTTTAAACTCTAGTTGTCTTTAACTCTACTTTCTTAACACTTAACACTCGGTACTAATTCCCAAGTCAAATAACCCCTTAAATTTTGATAGTTTCGAGTTTATTTGTCTCTATAATAGTGTGTACAAAATTATCTCCAAATTGATTTCCTAAAGGCTAAAAAACATCTTCTTAAAACATATATCCCAAAATCAATTTGGGCAATTTGGGTTCATGTATGACAGATCCACAACGCAATTGGAATAACTTAAGAAGGATTGCACTCAATGAAAATTGAGAATAAGAAAGCTCTCACCTTAAAGGTTCATCTCTAAGAGGCTTTTGACAAAGTAAGCTGGCTATATCTCAAACTACTTCCTATCCACATGAGATTCAATCATGCTTTTGTGACTTGGAGCCTAAGCTACATCATCGCTATTCTTTTAAATGACTTAGCCTCCCCCTTATGTAAAGCTAAAAAAGGAATAAGATAGGATTGTCCACTATCTCCTCTTCTTTTCCCTTTGTAGCTGAAGGACTTAACAAATTGTTGAAGGTAGCCTTAGTATCTAGAAGATTAAAAGGAATAAATCTGGGTCCTTTTTCTAACATCACCCATTTACTATTTGTAAATGACATTCTCATTTTTTTTTTGAAGGGACAAGGGAATCAATGGACAATCTTCAAGAGATTTTGAACCTCTTTTGTAAAGGTATAGATATGAAAATCAATAGCGAAAATTCCTCCCGTATCACTTAGGGTCTCTCATATTTGGAAAGGTATAACATTTCCCAGCTACTTGTTGGAAAAACTAAGACAACTGAGAAGGGGGGGGGGGGTGAATCAGTCGTTACTGTGCTTAAATTTTTTTATGCCTATTAAAATGTTATTAACCTTCTCCAAGTGATCATCAAGATTATGCAAGTCATGAACAACATAAATAGTAAACATCAATCACACATGTTATAACCCTATAATTTATAGGATCAACTGGTGACTGAAATATTATCACTTTAGTGTTTTGTTTGTCAAATGATTTTCCATTCTGTAAATAATTTGAGAAAAGAAAAGAAAGAAAAAGAAAAAAGAAAAGAATAAAAGAGGGCATAAAAGAAATTGAATGAAGCCCCATGCAATAACAATGACTTGGTCCATACAGTTTAAACATGGACAAGTCCTTTTAAATTGATGTTGATAGGAGTAGTGAATAAGCTTGGCTAAACTGTTTAATCTTAGCCAAGCAATTTAGGTTGGCTAGTGAATAAATTTGACCAAACTGCCTAATCTTGGTCAAATAACCCCAGGATAGAGTAATTTCTTAGTCCAACAGTTTACTCTGGGCTAAATGTCATAGGTAATTAGGTTAGAACATAGGGTAGTTTGCTTTATCTCAATAAAAAAAGCATGATGATCGATGTTGAACCATACCTTTGATGTTTAAAGGTTTGATGTCTAACCCCCATGGTGATAAAAATAGGGAAAAGCTTGGGAAAACCCACAATATGCACTTATCCTAAGTTTTCGAAGCACATATGACTTTGTGCTCACAATTTAAACGTAGCGCACAGATGAACAACTCAGATGTTGGCACTCAGATCTACAGTTGACAAGTTTTTCTAGACCCCCCCGACCGTTCTACCTTTAATGGTGGGGGGGGGGGTGGTCTGGAATCAGAGATAACAAAGGCGTGCATTTGAATGGCTGAGGCGCCAGCGCCTAGATCCACGACTAAGATTGGATTCCGAACCCCCCCAACTTTTCTGCATTTAACGATGGGGGGGGGGGGTCATGAATGTTGTTTAAACATCATGCTCAGATCTACGGTCCATGGGTTGGCGCACTGATGGATGGATGATGGTGTTTTTTTGGACACCCCCAACCGATCTGTTTTTAATGGAGGGGGGGCGGGGGTCCTGGAATGGAGTGTTTTTCTAGCGGGCCCCTTTTCTCTACATGGCAGGAATCTATTGGTTCATAATCCCATCACTTACCACTTACCTTTTTCTGACATACCCCATCACCCCATGACATCATTTTCCACATTTTTCCCTATAGGTCACATCTCATAACTCTGTCAGTCCGTTCCCCCTGTTTTCACCTATTACAAGTCCCTTCAACATGGTTAGTTCCCAATCAACACCCTCCATGTCACCCGGTCGTATTCATCATTCGTTGTCGCCTGCCATCTCACGCTTCAAATGACCCGTTGGCAATTTATTATAGGATAACCTATCCATTATCTTGCTAAGTGTCTCCCATGCCCAACGGGTATCCATTTTCTCAAAACTACCTTTACCCTTCATTCTCCCATTACTTACCCTGTCGCCGCACCAGAGAGTATTTATCCTTGTTTTCTCCCCGTTCCAATCAGACCGTCCAAAACCACAGTCATCCCCGCTAACTTTTTGTTTTATTTGCAAGTATTTTCACAGTGATGGTGCCAAAATCAAAGAAAGAAGAGGCCGAGGAAAATCATTTCCTCCTGCCTCCTGTGAATCTCGACAGGATTCATTTGGCCAATAAAGATCATCTAATTCCAGACACTAAATGTGAATTCGACTTCGCAGATTTACAGTCATGGCTAAAGGACATTTTCTTGGACCAGAGTGATGAAACTGGGCTCTGGGAGTCAAACCTTCCCCTGTATATTTTCCCCTAGGTTCACCATTTCCCCGAATTCGCCCTCAAATGCCAGGCCCACTACATCCCCGACCAGAGAGCCATACTATCTTCATCAAGAGAAACTCTTTTCTTCATCACACCTGAGGCGATCGATCAGATGATGAAAATACCCAGAGCCGAATCCACCTCACCCTTCAATTTTTAAGTCATCACAGAGCTTTACCAAAAGCTGTCATTCCCCCAGAGAGCCCAGATTTTCGATCTTTTCCTCCCACAGGCTGCTCAGCTCCCCAAGACGAATCCCCCGTATCCTTCCTCCCCGTTCTCAGTGAAGGGAAACCAGGTTATCTTGTCGCTCCATGCTCTTCTGGGGTATTTTTTGGATCAATGGGTGGATGAACCCATATTGGGCTTCCTGTCCATTTTCTCCACAGATGAGAGACCCACCACTCAGTTCGACTACAACACTTTCCTGGTGGACAATATTCATGAACAATTCTCAAATTTTGCCATAGAGGGCATGTTCCAGTATTCCTCAATACTGGCTTACATGTTCACTTTCTTTCAAGCAGACAAATTCTCCTTTTCAATGCAGAAGATGGACAAAGACGGAAGGCCGCAACCGGTAATAGTTTGGACTACGCTTCTCAGACAAAATTCTACAGAATTCAGCTTCAAGAAGTTTATCGAGTAGTTCTACCCTCCAGTGGTGAGCATGCTTAGTGGCAGACCCAAACCAAGAATAAACGAGGAGATTCAGAGGATCTTACACCTCTCAGATCTTGCTTAAACTGGCGATTGGTATCTTTACCAAAACCACACTGAGATTAGATTTTATGGATGTGATTTGGCTCCATACAAATTGCCCAAGTATCTACCCGTGAGGATATTTGCTCTGGAGTACATAAGGCAAATGATTAAATCAGATGACATACATTTCGTGTCTCTGAAAAAGAAGCAACAACTTAGAATTAAAGGACAAATTGGGTCTTTCATCTGTAATAGCCGCGGCGCTGGGGAGGAAGCAGATAGAATTTTGAAAGAGATGAAGTTTCAGGTGGGTTTCGTATGGCACTACGACCCATGCAGGATAATTTCAGAGATGAGGGTCAAAAACAAAAACATTCCATATGTTCATACACCCAATCTTGAGATAGAAAAAATCGCTAATCAAACAGAATGGGAGCCGAACACTTTGGTTGAGATAGAACAGCAGGATCCTTCGGTCATCGTCACATAGACCACTACACCACAAGCTCCCAAGGAGAAAATACCTAGGAAAGATGTTTCACCTTCCGTCGCCGAAGTCTCAGCTGAAGATTTCCAGTTACACACCAAAAGGCCAAAAACCAGTCATGCACCTGACACGACTGGTGAAAAGGAAATCCAATCCACCTCGACCACAATGGATGATCGGTCACTTCTTAGCACAAGAAGAAAGCAAATCATGTCTACAGTTTCATCCAAGAAGCCCATGGATACTCCACCAGTTGACCAGTCGAGCAGAATAGGACCAAAGTTGAGCGTTTTTTAGAAGTATGATATGATCAAAAAGAAAAATCAGACGTTGACTAACAGTACTTATGCTCAATTCTGGAAGTAAACATCAACTGCACAACACAGACTGTTGTCCGCATTCGACACTGAGAAGGGTAGAATGCACATGGTGTTTCTGCAAGCACAGGTGCCAGACCCGAAAGTAATCACCGATTACAAAAGGGAAACATTCAAATTTTAGACTAAAGATGTGCATCCTACTAATCAAATGGATCTGCATAGGCAAATTGGAGAATTGTTTTTCTCCATGTTGGCAAATGATTCTACTGCTGCCACTAAATTACAGGTATCCCTGAGCAACGTCCAGACAGAGATGAAACTAGAAAAAATATCATCCTTTGTAAAGGATAACAGAATTAAAACGTTGGAAGAACTGGTCCTCAAGATCGGGTATGATCCCTCGAATGTGAAAGCAGTCGAGGAGATGCTTAAAAAGAAAAATGACGATATAACATCTCTGAGGAAACAGTTGAAATTTCCACCAACAGAAGATGCACAGGCAAAGGAGATAGTTGAGATAGAAGGGAAAAATGATGAAATGCTCAAGCTGATCATGGAGCAGAATGCATAGTTGAAGGAGATGGAAGCAGAATTGGAAAGGCTAGTAAAAGAGAAGGAACAATCAAATCCCATGGAAGTCATTCCATTGAGCGCAGTTCCACTCACAGGAGTAATCATAGTATCTGCAGCAGAAATTCCCTCAGCAACTCCACTGACAACTCTGGAGAAAACAGTAGAACTGGCGAAATCCATGGAAGAGATGAATTTGCGAGAGACAAAGATTAGTAGACTCAGAAAGGAGGTTGAGAACTTCCAAGAACTCAAATCTTCCTATCAAACCAGCTACTCCAAGGAGAAACAAACATCAGACAAGCTCAAACAAGAATTGCAACAGCTTCAAAAGCAAACAGTGGCAGGCAAAACACTTGCTGAGGTCAAGGAAAGTGTATGGATGGATATCACCAAGTCCATGAATGAAATATGGCCTATGATACAAATCATGTTCGAGCAAAATGAACTAGTGAAAAGAAGTAAGTAGGCTATTGAGAATATAAGAGGAGAACTAGGAGAGATGCCCACAGAAGCTACTGAGATCATCAAATTTCTGAATTCAAAAACCAAAGAGGGGCTAGAGGATTTGAAAATTGAATATAGGATGGAGACCATCCTTGAGGTTAAGAGGGTCTTGACCAAAAGAGGACTGATGCTACAACTGGAGGAAAAGGTCCAGACCATGGACATAGGAGTGCAATTTTTCAGCAAGATTGAAGCTCTACAGAAGAAAGGCCTTCCTGGTTTAACAGTCATAAATGACAAGTTAATGACACTTGCTGATTATAAAAAGAAACTTGCCACTGTGGCTAAATATATCTTGAGATTCTCAGGAATACAAGGTAGTATCACAGGCAAGGTGTTCTTAGATGCTTTACAATCAGACATCAACATACAACATGAGATCTAGTACATCTTCATTGTCAAGCCAACTTTTGCCAAGTACACAGAGATGGATGAAGTATACCAAAGACTACTCAAAGTTGTCGTTACCAGTCACCTTCGATGGGAAGAGCTTTGCAATCTAATCGAGTAGGTGATGAGGTGTCCAAGCCTAGTCAGCTATCCAGTCAGACGAGGTCATGCAGAGGCCTCACCAACGTTTCACCCCAGAAATCAACATCAAGTTTCAATACATCATCAAACAGTTTCCTAAATTTTTGTATCTTGTTAAGTTAGTTAGCTAAATTTAGATTTGCCACGTCTTGATCTTTAATGACAGGATCGTATGTAATTTTGATTATAAATACTTCAAACTTTGAAGTACTGAGGGTTGATCTTTACGCCCTAGAAGCTAGAAAGACTGTAATTTTTATCAAGAGATCTTCCAGTAATATAAAGGGGACGTTTCATAGGATTCTCATGTGTTATTCATTGGTGATGTTTTCTTTCTATGTTAAATGTTCTTATTTCTCAGTTGTCATATTGTTTTCTAGTCTAATCTTTTAAAGTAGCGCATGTTACAGGATTTATCTTTGTATACCCTGTTTCCGGCTTTGAAAGATCTTAATGTTTATCTTTCTGATATTACAGTGAAGAAATTCATAAATGTTTCTTTACTTTAATTGATATTCTCATATTTTATGTCATTCATCACTTTACTGCTAAAGAATCCAACGAATGCATTATCTTTCCCTGTGAAAAGAATCTTTTTGTTTCTGTTTAGATTTCTATCTTTATAATACAAACCCCATAGCCCAATGGAGGCGTAAAACCCTTGTCATCCAACTTAACAAAAACAACAACAAGCTATTCAATATGATTTTATTTAACTAGCCTAATATCTTGAAATTAAAACATATCTAAATCATATAGAGAGATCCCACTCTGAAGTTGGTAGGGCTAGATTCCAGTTTCGAAGTGGTTGGATAAAGTTACCTCTAGTAAATTTGTTCTTCCCTAACAACCTCTGGGAATTTACAGAGCAATAAAAACACATATGACATACACAGAGACAGATACTCATGAGGAAACCCATAAAGGGAGAAAACCTCTTCTTCTTCGAATTATAGGCAGTCTTTTATGTTTTGTACATCATCAATCTTATGAGCACCAACTCTTTGTGAGGCTACCACATCTGTTTTACAAGATGCAACTTGCAGAGAGCACCAACTCTCTAGTTTCTCTAGCACCCACTAGAAGGAAGCACCAACTCCCTGAGTGTTCCAGCACCAACTGGATGGAAGCACCAACTTCCAATCACACAGGCACCAACCTGTATAACCGAGAACAATGGTTCTCCCTTGCACCACCTTACCACCCTAGTTTTTTTGGTTGTAACCAGATGGACGCTACAACTCCCTGTGTTTAAGCACCCACTTGAAACTCTATTGGACAATAGTCCTCCCTAGCACCACCCTACCACCTTGAAATATAAATCTTTGCTCACTGAAATTTGTTACAGTGATACGGTATTTATCAATGGCTTACCAGTCTTATCACTTTTCTGCTACAATGCTTTGCTCTGCCTACATTAGTGCCTTGTTGTTGCTCACATCTTTTTGCACACCCCTGTTCAGCTTCTCCTACAACTTTCATGCTTTGTGTTGCCTTTTCATCCTTTGCACTACATCTCCGATCTTTGTTTCAGGTCATTCACCACTTCTCTTCCTACTGACATACCTCACTTTCAAAGAAGCATTCACTCTTCACTATTCTGCATGTCTTTTCTCACGCCAAGTCATTTGTTGGATCATAATTCAAAATCTTCATCTTCTCTGGTGGTTATTCTGAATCTGTTCATCATCAGTGGTCATTCTCCCAAGATTCTTTAGTTTCTCTGGTAGTTATCCTAAGCCTGATCATCACTATCGGGCGTTATCCTAAGATTCTTTTGCTTCTCTGGCATTTGTCACTCTTCGTCTTCTCTGGTAGTTACAGTCAGTCACTTTTGGATTTTAAGCCCCTTCCTTCAAGTGACCATCGGTGGTGACCAAATGCCTATTCAAAGGGCGCTTCCCGATATCATTCTAGTGAGGACTAGCTCCATTTCTCAATATGACCTTGGGTGATGAAATTCACGTGACCACGTGATTGCAGGCACATCCATAGGCGGTTTGAGGGAAACCCGCTTTTCGCCCCTCAATTCACTACTCACCTCCATGCATCCTTTCTCCAAAACCATGGTTTCGATTGTGGCCCGCTCATGGAAAATTAAGACTCGAGCATGTTCTGACCCTGAATGTGACGGGACCGTCAATCTCACGATCTTGACGGTGCCCCTAAACGAGTGGTTCAAATTTTTTCTTTCACGATCTACAGATCAGATCTAACCTCCCTAAATCAATGACTGTGATTTATTTCGTGATTCGGGATTCAGGAGTTTCAAATCTCAAACCCTTCCTTCTTCTGTACGCCAATCTTCCAGATTCGATGATCTGCAGACACCTATCCTTCTCAATCAACGACTCTGCCTCCACTTTGGAAATTTGACCTTTCAACCATATCAACGGTTTTGCGTCCCCTTTCTCGATCAATGGTCGAGATATCCTTCGGGTCTCTAGACTTCTGAAATCTCAAATATCAAACTTACGCTCTGGATCTAATGACTGATATTTACTTCGGATGATCCGATGGTTGACACATCTCCTCTGGATTAGATGACCCAGATTCACTTCGGACAATCTGATGCTTGAGATCTTATTCGGACGATCTGACAGCTACGATCTTCTTCGGATAATCCGATGGTCGACAATGTATTTCGGCTCTCCGTCTCTCCGGACTTCGGAGATTTCAAATCTCAAACTGACGCTCTGGATCAGATGGCCCAGATTCTCTTCAGACGATCTGACGCTTGAAGTATTCTTCAGATGATCTGACGACTGCGATCTTCTTCGGATGATCCGACGGTCGAGAATTTACTTCGGCTTTCCATCTCTCCGGGTTCGGGTATTTCAATTCTCAACTTCAAACTTGAAGTGAGATTTTTCCACAACATAACCTCCTCACATATTTAGACCCGAAATGAATGATAGTTGTTTGATCAAGGTCTTAGATCAATGAATTGATTTGTATGCGACGTTGTTTTGCCTTGGTTTAAATCCAACGGCCCTCCAACTTTGCTTATCCTATCCTTCCACTTTATTTGATCCAACACCTGACGGGTATTTGGATAATCAAGAACTTAGCCTTTCTACCTTGTTTATATTATCCTTCAATTAATTTGATCTGATGGCTG
Source organism: Picea engelmannii (assembly GCA_009831015.1). Taxonomy (NCBI): domain Eukaryota; kingdom Viridiplantae; phylum Streptophyta; class Pinopsida; order Pinales; family Pinaceae; genus Picea; species Picea engelmannii. The sequence continues at coordinate 274,790 of ML786330.1, read as the reverse complement.
ATGGATATTCGGGTGATTGAGATCTCATATATTAGCCCTTTCTTATCTTGTCCTTCCACTAATTCAATCTGATGGCTGACGTGGTGTTCTAACATGGTCTGCCAACATGGTTTGCCACATGTCCTTGTAGACATGGTCTATTGACATGGTTCTCCCTGATCTAACGGTCATCGCATTTTCTCCAGATCCGATGGTTCTTATTCATTTCAGATTTTAGGCTTCGAGTATTTCAACTTTCAAGTTTCTAATTCTTTCGAAGTGAGATTCCCGAAAGGTAACCTCCTCGCAACTTTTGACGTGAACCAAATGTTGTTCGTCGATCATGTTCTTAGATTGATGGCTCAATCTATCTGCGGTGCTACTCTTCTAGCTTATCATGTCCTTCCACTTAGAATGATCCAACGGTTGTCGGGTATTCGGATAATCGAATTCTCAACCGTTTGACCCTGATCATGTTTCAGTATTGTGCTTTCCCTTCTGAGCTTTGATCTCTCTGAATTAGAAGGTTTTCTAAGTGTTCAAAGGTCTCAACCTTTGCTCCTCATGCGAGTCCGTCTCTTGGACCTCGTCTATGTGTCTGAAAACACTATCTCTCCTGAGCTTTGGAAATGGTGCTATCATCGTTGCTTTCCTGTTTTTCTTCCCGTTAATGACAAGCACACTCTTCCTGTATGCATGCCAACAATATCCCCCTTTGGCATTGATGGAAACCCTAAAAGGTTGCTTAGATCTCCAACTGTAGCACCCAAACCACTCTTTTTCTCCCCCTTTGACATCAATGTCAAAGAAAACATGCTCCCCTGAGTTGTTGCAGTAATTTTTGGAGGTATCAGATATTCGACCAACACATACTCCCCTTGACAGGATGCACTCTCTCAAGTAAGAGAAGGGATGACACCCAACTTTTGACGGAGATATTCAAATGGTGTCTTGGCTAGGGGTTTATTAAAGATGTCTGCAATTTGTTCTTTGGAGGGAATATAATTAAGCTAAACAACTCTGTTTGTAACCTGCTCTTTGAGAAAATGATACTTTATTGGTATATTCTTCGTCTTTGAATGGAGAACAGGATTCTTGGAGACACTAATGGCACTGATGTTATAACAGTGAAGTGGAATGGGATCAATATAAGTTACCTTCAAATCTGCAAGAGTTTGTATCATCCATAAGATCTAAGTACAGCAAGTAGCAACAACAATGTACTCTTCCTCTGTAGTTGATAATGAAATAGATCCCTGCTTCTTACTAAGACATGCTACTAACGAATCACCTAAGAAGAATGCACCTCCACTGGTGCTATTTCTCTCATCCAAACAGTTTGCCCAATTAGCATTTGAATATGCAGTTAATTGTAAATTTTGATTTCTAAGATACCAAAGACCATAAGTCATTGTACCCTTCAAATATTTGAATATCCTCTTGACAACTGCTAAATGAATTTGTTTGGGAACAGACTGATAACAACCTACCATTCCAACAACTTGCATTATATCAGGACGGGATGATGTGATGTACAGAAGACTGCCTATCATTGATCGATATGTTCTTTGATCAACATCAGGTGAAATATCATCTTTACTGAGATTGAAACCAAACACCATAGGTGTACTAACATGAGAGGAATTTTCCATTTGAAACCTCTTTAACATCTCTTTCAAATATTGTTCTTGAGAGATAAATATCCCTGCAGAACTTTGATTGATTTGTAAACCAAGAAAATATGACAGTTCTCCTATCATGGACATCTCAAACTCAGTCTGCATTGAATTAGCAAACCACTGAACTAAAGAGTCATTAGTGCATCCAAAAATAATGTCATCTACATAAACCAAAAAAACTAATAAATCATCACCTTCAGACTTTATGTATAGATTATTGTCAACAGTACCTTTCTTGAACCCTTTGTCCTGTAGAAATTTGTCCAGTCTATGATACCAAGCTCGTGGTGCTTGTTTCAGTCCATATAATGCCTTTTTCAACTTACAGACATAGTCAGGATGATCTGTCAGTGAAAATCCTTCAGGTTGCTCCACATATACATCTTCTTCTAGATCTCCATTAAGAAATGTTAACTTAACATCCATTTGATATATTTTAAAGTTCTTATGACAGGCATAGGCAAGAAACATTCTGATAGCTTCCAATCTTGCCACTGGTGCAAAGGTTTCATCAAAATCATGTCCTTCAACTTGTGCATACCCCTTACAGACTAATATGGATTTATTCCTAACAATTTGTCCTTGTTCATTCATTTTGTTCTTAAACACCCATTTTGAGCCAATTACATTATTATCTGCAGGTCTAGGAACAAGCTCCCAAGTATTGCTCTTCTCAATCTGATCCAATTCCTCATTCATTTATTTTAACCAATTTACATCTTTACTAGCTTCATCAACGTTCTTGGATTCCACCATGGATATGAAGGCTATATGTGATTGCTTGGTATCTTTGATTATCCTTCTCCTGGTTTGTACACCTTTGTCTTTCTCACCAATTATCTGACTTGTAGGATGATTCTTTTGAGTAATTCTGGAGGAAGGATTTGATGTTGTCTACTGATTTGAGTTTGCCTGAGTATTTGTATCTTCATCTGACTCAGAGTCTTCTTTTTCTAATTCTTGGACCTGCTCATCTTCAACTTCAAATATATCCTCTGTTGTTGATTCAATATTTTTCACCTCTCTTTCTGAGATGCCTTCATCAACTTTTATGTAAATGCAGTCAACCAATTTATGCAAACTCTTATTATAGCATCTGTATCATTTACTATTTGTAGCATACCCTAAGAAGATGCATTCATCAACCCTGTCATCATACTTACGAAGGTTTTCATTATTATACTTTTGTTATAACCCTAAATTGCACCATACATGCTTACCTGGCATCAGGCCAACTCATACCCCTTCCTTGCCAAGGCCATGCTGAACAAACTCTTAAAAATCCTCTTAAATTAAGTAACCCGCGCCCTAACCCATTACTGGGCGCGTTGGAACGCTGGCAGGCCTTCTACTGCACGCATTGGAACGCTGGTTGGCCCACTACAGCCCGCGTTTACCTAACAAAGAACAAAAACAGGAAAGTTGCCGACGGGACGAAAAGCTTTGGGTCAGTTAACTAGAACTCCCAGCCATGCATGGCCGAGAGTTCGTCCAAAACCCTAGCTCCTCTAGCCTATAAAAGAAGGGGTAGGGGTACTATTTGGAGGAGGAAAAAGATAGCAAAGAAACTCTATCCAATTTCCGAATCCATTTGTCCCAAACCTTTAGCATTTCCTCAAGCCTAAACGAGAATTCAAGCAAAGCAGTTGGAGGACAAAGAAGAGGAGGAGCCCAGGATCAGGATCGAGAAACGGTGGCTGGTCTCTATACTTATTGTAAGTTGATTCATCTTGAGATTAATAAAAGAATACTTTTCTCATCCCAATGCACGAGTGATATATATTTTATTGGATTTATGCTTAATCTCTAACCCATAGATAGAAGAATAGCATGCATTTGTAGTGTCTTGTCTTAATTGCAGGATTGTCTTTGGAAGGAGCAGCGAAAGCAAGTGGATAGAGCGCAACGGAGGATCTACATCAAACATCGATATAAAAAGGTTAGTAGGTCTTTTCCATGCTTGTGTGTGAAAAAGGGGTTTGAGTATTGGGGTGATAGGTTAAAAGTGTTTTTCTTTGAGGTCATGATCTGCGTACAAGTTCAGCCCTAGCTTGTTAGTCCGTAGGGTATTATTTCCCCACAACAACTTTATGTATCACTTACTCCCAAAGACTTTGAAGTGTTTGATTGAAGAAGGTCTTCCATACCACAGATCATAAGGTGTCTTGTCACTGTGTGGTCTGAGGTGAGCTTTGTTAAGAATATGGATTTCTATGTGTATTGCCTCTACCCAGTAGGTTTGACCAATTTTCTTCTCATTCATCATTGACCTGGCCATTTTCTGAACTGTTCTGTTTAGCCTCTCAACCACTCCATTTTGCTGTGGAGTTCCTGGGATTGTGTATTCTCTCTTGATCCCATGTTTATCACAGAATTCCTTGAAATCACTTGACATAAATTCTCCTCCTCTGTCTGATCTTACAACCTTTAATCTATTGCCTATTTGATTCTCAGTTAAAGCTTGAAATATTTTAAATTTCTCAAATGCTTCAGTTTTTTCTTTGATAAAAGCAACCCAAGTGAGTCTGGAGTAATCATCAATGATCATCATGAAGTAGTTTACCTTCCTTGTGCCTTCCTGTCTTGATGGTCCACATAAATCCCTATGAACTAATTGGAGTGGTTTCTCTATTGAAGTAGAGCTCTTGGATTTAAACTATGTCCTGGTTAGCTTTCCTACTTGGTAGGGTTTACACACAGAATCATGTGGCTTTGATATTCTTGGAAGATCTTTTACTTCCTCAAATTTTTTGAGCTTGATTAAGTGGTCAAAGTTTAGATGTCCAAGTCTCCTATGCCATAACCAGATTTCATCATGTTTTCTTAGAAGACACTCTTCTCTATCTTCCTTCAGCACATATACATTATTATATGTCCTTACGCCTTTAGCCAACACTTGTCCTGAGTTTATAGTCTTTATCTTACAATCTTTGGAAGTGAACACCACTTCACATCCTCTGTCACACATTTGACTTACACTGAGAAAATTATGTTTCAACCCATCTACAAGCAAAACATACTGGGCTTTTCCTTTACCATTACTCAAACTCACCATCCCTTTACCCTTGATTTTACTCGGTTCATCATTTCCAAAGGTCACATTCCTGTTTTTATTTTACTTATAGAAAGAAATTTATCCTTGTCTCTAGTCATGTGCTTGGAACATCCATTGTCTATATACCAAAGGTCTTTTTGTTTTTTAGTTGAAAGTACTAGACCACATTTCTCACTATCTTTCTTTTTCCATGTGCTGCCATTTCTAGCTAAGGGTTTTATCCTTGGATCTTCTTTGTAATTCTTCAAATGGCAGTTTGCAACTTTGTGGCTGAAGTTATGAAAGTTATAGAATTCGAGATCATTGTAAAATAGGTCAAAGTGATTGGTGCAACTTTGTGTACTCATTGGATGTTTAATTCTATGTTGCAAAGATTGTTTATTTCTTGATCTCCTCAGTTGCATGTCTCTAAACTTAATTTGGCAATTTGCACTCTTATGATCAAAATTAGAGCAGTAAAAAAAATAACCATGGAAGAAATTTTGGTACCCGAAGGATGGTCTTCTTCTTGGAATTTGTTTCTCCATCTTCTGATATCTTTGTTTTTTTATCAGGGATCATCTTGTCTTTATTAGTTTTTGGTGGCGGAGTACTCACCTGGTCTGATTATCTGCTGACTTGGAACTTGATCATATCTACTGGCTCTTTTCTTTCTGGTTGTTTGCTGCTTAAACCACTTACATAGCCTAAACTAGTCTTCAACAAAGGAGATCTATGTTTGCTCAGAATTTCATTTAGTTCTGTTGAGGCTTTAATGCTTAGAAGATTTTTGAGATATAATGCTTTAAACTTCTCCATCTCTTTCTTGGTTTTTACTACCTCTTCTTCCAAGGCTTCACATCTTGACTTCTTCTTTGATAACTGTTGTTTCATAATGTCCTCTATTTTCTTTGCCTCTTCTAATTCCACTTTTAGCAGGGCAAAGTCTTCATCAGGTTTTTTATTGTCTTTCTTGAACTGTATCATCATTTGTTTTTGTTTTTTCTTATTAAATCCGAGCCTAGCAATTTCTTCTAGGGCACTGATCAATTCTCCTTCGAAGTCAACCACGAATTCTTCATATTTACATCACTTCCTATGCTTTTATTATCATAATCATCTTTGGCCATAAGAATAAAGTCATTAAACGTATCTTCACAAGACGAATCACTATCTGTGTCTCCTGAAGAGTCATCATTGTTTACACATAAACTTTTCTTTTTACCAAATCTCTTGGATTTGTACTTCTCTTCACCTTCAGAGTTCTTTTCCTTCTTCTTGTGTGGACACTTAGATGCAAAGTGACCAATCTTTCCACAGTTAAAACATTTGAAGGGAAACTTGCCTTAATACTTGCTTGATCCTTTCTTTAGTCTTCTCACAAATGTTTCTTCAATTTCATCAGCCTCAGAATCCTCATTCTTATCTGCTTTAAATGATGCTTCTCTGGAGGTGGGTTTATCCTTACTAATCCTCATTTCATAAGAATTTAGAGTTCCTAGAAGTTGATCAATAGACAAAGTCTTAAGATCATTCATTTCTTCTGTTGCAGAAACTTTTGGATTAAATCTATTTGGTAGAGATCTTAAAATCTTATGAACTAAAAATACGTCTTCAATCTTCTCACCAAGTCTCTTCATGGAATTCACAAGCTCCTGAAATCTTAAGAAAAATTTATTAACTATTTCATCCTCATTCATCTTTAGTTGTTCAAACTATAGGTTTGAAGCTTGGCATCCTTTACCTTCTCATTACCTTCATAACTGCTAATGAGTTTGTCCCACATTTCTTTGGCATATTCTAAGTGCATAACTTTTACAAATTATGCTTCTGCAAGCCCACTCAGAATAGAATTCATAGCCTTAGCATTGAAGCTGAATTCTAGGTTGTCATCCTTATTAGCTAGTACAACTGGCTTTACATAACCAATCTCTACCACATCCCAGACATCTGCACCTAAAACCATTATGTAGGTTCTCATCCTAACTTTACAGAAGGCAAAGTTTGTTCCATTGAACAGGGGGGGCCTTATTGGTTGAAGTTCCTTCATAAATTTTCATGTTTAAGCTTACTAATCTACCTTTAAATAAAAGGAACCCACTTTGATACCAATTGTTGG
>ML786330.1:255264-267959 GCA_009831015.1 Picea engelmannii | reverse complement strand
CAGTTGCTACTGTGCTTAAACAATTTTATGCCAATTAAAATGTTATTAACCTTCTCCAAGTGATCATCAAGATTATGCCAGTCATGAACAACAGAAATAGTAAACATCAATCACACATATGACATACACAGAGACAGATATTCATGAGGAAACCCATAAAGGGAGAAAACCTCTTCTTCTTAGAATGATAGGCAGTCTTTTATGTTCTGTACATCATCAATATTATGAGCACCAACTCTTTGTGATGATACCACCTCTGTTTTACAAGCTGCAACTTGCTGAGAGCAACAACTCTCTGGTTTCTCTAACACCCACTAGAAGGAAGCACCAACTCCTTGAGTGTTCCAACACCAACTGGATGGAAGCACCAACTTCCAATCACACAGGCACCAACCTATATAACCGAGAATAATGGTTCTCCCTTGCACCACCCTACCACCCTGGTTTTTATGGCTGCAACCAGATGGCGGTTTGAGGGAAACCAACTTTTTGCCCCGCAATTCACTAAGAGCCTCCACGTGTCCTTTCTCCAAAACCGTGGTTTCGATTGCGGCCGCTCATGAAAAATTAAGACTTGAGAAGGTTCTGACCCCGAAATGCGATGGGACCGTCGATCTCACGATCTTGACGGTGCTCCTGAATGAACGGTTCATATTTGTTCTTTCATGATCTTCGGATCAAATCTAACCTCCCTAAATCAACGACTGTGATTTATTTCGTGATCCGGGCTTCAAGAGTTTCAAATCTCAAACCCTACCTTCTTCCATATGCCAATCTTCAGGAGCCGATGATCCGTGGACACATGTTCTTCTCAATCAACGACTCTGCCTCCACTTCAATAATTTGACCTTTCAACCAGATCAACGGTTCTACGTCCCCTTTCTCGATCAATGGTCGAGATCTCCTTCGGGTCTCCGGATTTCTTAAATCTGAAATCTCAAACTTACGCTCTGGATCTAACGAGTGAGATTTACTTCGGATGATCCGATGGTTGACACGTCTCTTCTAGATTAGACGACCCAGATTCACTTCGGACGATCTGACGCTTGAGATCTTCTTCGGACAATCTGACGGTTGTGATCTTCTTTGGATGATCCGACAGTCGAGAATGTATTTTGGCTCTCCGTCTCTCCGAACTTCATAGATTTCAAATCTCAAATTGACGCTCTGGATCAGATGACCCAGATTCTCTTCAAACGATCTGACGCTTGAGGTCTTCTTCGGATGATCTGATGGCTACAATCTTCTTCAGATGATCCGACGGTCGAGAATTTACTTTAGATCTCCGGCTCTCAGGTTCTCCGAGCTTCGGGTATTTAAGTTCTCAACTTGAAACTTGAAGGGATATTTTTCCGAAGCATAACCTCCTCACATCTTTAGACCCGAAACGAATGATATTCATTTGATCAAGGTCTTAGATCAATGACTTGATTTGTATGCGATGTTGTTTTTCCTTGGTTTAAATCCAACGACCCTCCAACTTTGCTTATCCTATCCTTCCACTTTATTCAATCCGATGACTGATGGGTATTCGGATAATCGAGAACTCAGCCTTTCTGCCCCGTTTATCTTATACTTCAATTAATTTGATTCGATGGCTGACGGATATTCGGGTGATCGAGATCTCAGATCTCAGCCCTTGCTTATCCTGTCCTTCCACTAATTCAATCCGATGACTGACATGGTATTCTGACATGGTATGCCAAATTGGTCTACCACATGTCCTTGTAGACATGGTCTACTGACGTGGTTCACCCTGATCTAATGGTCATCGCATTTTCTCCAGATACGATGGTCCTTATTCATTTCAGATTTCGGGCTTCGAGTATTTCAACTTTCAAGTTGCCAATTCTTCTGAAGTGAGATTCCCGAAAGGTGACCTCCTCACAAATTTTGACGTGAACCAAATGTTGTTCATTGATCATGTTCTTAGATCGATGGCTCAATCTATCTGTGGTGCTACTCTTCTATCTTATCATGTCCTTCCACTTAGAATGATCCAACTATTGTCAGGTATTCAGATAATTGAATTCTCAACTGTTTGGCCCTAATCACGTTTCAGTACTGTGCTTTCCCTTCTAAACTTTGATCTCTCTGACTTAGAAGGTTTTCTAAGTGTTCAAAGGTCTCGATCTTTGCTTCTCCTGTGAGTCTGTCTCTTGGACCTCGTCTGCGCGTCTGAAAACACTGTCTCTCATGAGCTTTGGCAATGGTGTTATCATCGTTGCTTTCCTATTTTTCTTGCCATCAATGACAAGCACACTCTTCCTGTAAACATGCCAACACTACTCCCCTTTTAGTGAGTGGATCTTGACACATGTCTCAAATACTTGAGTTTTCTATTGAAATAAAACCATTATGGGTAGATTGACTAGTTATGGCTCTTATCAAAATTGGAAAGGAAGGCTAGTCTTAGTCAAGTTAGTTCTTGAAGCCATCCCAGTCTATTCGTAACATTATCTTGGATCCCAAAAGGAATTATGGGGAAAATCAAACAATGATTTCATTTTTTATAGTTTGGAGAGAATAGAAAGAAAAAAATGGTATTAAGTCTCTTGGAAAAGGTTAGAAAATCCAAAATCCATTAGAAGATGGGGCCTAAAAAACATTTTTCTTTTCTCTAAAGCCTTAGCAACAAATAATGTTTGGGGTCTTATTCAAGGTACATGACTGTGGGGCACAAGCAATAAAGGAAAAATATTTTCCTCGAGTTTGTCGTGGCATATAAGTAGCACAATGTTTGTTAATCTTATATCCATAGGGGGGTAGGGTATGTACACCTCCATAGACTTTAGCAGTCAAATCGATGTGTAGAGGGGGTCCCTTGTCCCAAAAACAAGGGGTTTTCATACACCAATTTTATGTCTAGCTTGGTCGTGACCTTAAAATTAGATTATTATTTATTATAACTAATTGATGATATAAAATCCCTTGAGAGAGGCTAGAAAGTTCCAAAGCAATTTCAATAATAGAAGCTAGAAGTTCCAAGGCAATTTCAATGATAGATTTTTGCCTTCGACCACATTATGTGTTATGCCACAACCACCATTAGAAGATGGGGATACGTCACATGTGTTTGTTTACTTACCTACCAATGTCTCCCTTATCCATCTGACCACATCATTCCTTTGGTTGGTCCACACAAGATGTTTGTATTCATTGTTTATACCATTCTATCTCCCTTAACATAATGCCACCGACCACTCCACTCATTAGTGGATGAGGAATATAAAGCTGGTACCAAGCCTGGTTTCTGCCTACTTTTCTTTTGCTAGAGGACCTAACAGTGACCATGAGTGTACCACCATCCTTCTAATGCTCATAAGCTTTTTATGGAGCATTAAATTTTTCATGAATAACAATTAAAACTTTCATTAAATTTTTCATGAATAACAATTAAAACTTTCATTAAATTTTTCATGAATAACAATTTAATGTGAGAAAATATCTTTTGTTAAATTTTTCATCAATAACAAGTTAATATAAGAAAATATTGGTAGATACTCCTACCTTGTAGCATCTTGGAATATAGTTTATTGCTTCTCTTTAAGTTAATAAATATTGAATTTCTAAATTAGTTGATGTTGAATAAATATGTTTTTAGTTTTATTTTCACAATTCCAAACAAAATCCACAACAAAGAATTGTTCTATTTTTTCTTAATATTGAGATAAGAACATCTAACAAGATTCAAAAACTCTCTTTCACTTTAAAAGAAACCATAAATCGAAAACACATAATATTAAAAAAACAATTTGATATAAACCTATGCCCTGATGGAGACTAAACCTCACCCAAACCAGTTTGTTTTTTTGTTTTTGTTTTTTTAATTTTAACAATATTATTCTTTTCTTTAAAACTATATGTAATAACAATATATTTTTTACATTTTAAATTAAGGGCAATGATACTTTAAATGTCTTACTCTACTTTTTAGTTGCACTAAAACTTCTCTTTAGTCTTTAATATTATCACTATTTTATATAGTTGTTTATATTGTTATTAATATTTTGTATAATTATCAATAAAAAGATTGAATAAGGTTTAACCCTGAGGGGATCAAGAGAGTCTAACCCATGACCTCCTCAACTTATTACTAAGAGAAAGATCTCATATATGATTCAACACCGCTTGAGCTAACCCTTGAAACTGATCAACAAATTTAATCTATTTATCTATATGTAACAAATTTAATTTATTAAGTATATTTCCTATAATTTCCCTTATTTACTAGGCATAAAGTGAAGTAATGCTAAAAAACTATATTTTTCATTTCTTTGCAATAAGCCTTTTAAATTGTGAAAAGCATTCATTTCATAACATTAGCAATTGTTCTTACCAATGATAAGTCAATCAACAATAAGTAAACGATATATTTATTCTCACTTGAAGGGACTCTAATCCTTCACCATATATGTGTTTGGATAACCATATTCCCACCAAACCAAACATGGTTCTTAGTATCTTCCTCCCACTTCATATGAGTAAGAATCTTCTCTTCAATATATTTGATATTCTTAATGTATTTGTTGAATTGAAGTTTATAATCAGATAATATTTTTATTTAATTAAAATCAATAGTATTTATATTTTATTATTTTTCTAGGTTATATCAAGAAAATTCTCACATACTTTCCCTCATTTCGAAGATGGTATCCAAAAGTAAACTTTAGAATCTTCACGACACAAGACCTGTCAAAAAAGCTCGAAACCATTACAACAATATACTCATTCAACTTGTCATTTGAGAACTGAACGAAGTGAAAAGGATAACAATTATTCATTCCAAATTCACAAGAGTATTTATATATTACATGTTAAAGTGTGAGGAATTAAATACATTAATCTACATTTTAAGAATGTAAAAAACCACTCTTTAAATTTTCATAATAAATTTTATTTAAAAAATTAAATAAATGTTATCAATATTTTGTATAGTTATGGATAAGAAAATTGAATAAGACATATTTCTTTTAATTTTAATATTATAAATAATAAAATAACAAGTGTATTAAGTGTATTAGTTGAGTTTTATTAATTTTTTTATAATTAAAAAGTATGTTATATACAAGATTTGAATTAAAATTAAGATAACAATTCCACCTCTTTAATATCCAAATTAAACTAAATGAACAAGTTTAATTTGTTCATTTTAACAAATTTACATTACTAAATATATTATTTATAATTTTAATTATTTATTAAATACAAAATAAAAAATAAAATAAAAAAATATAAAATATTTTTTTATTTTTTTATAATAATGTATTTATTCTCGTAAAAGAAACTCAATTCTTCACCGTTTGAATAACCACATTCCCACCAAACCAAATAAATCTTCATATATCATAAAATAAAATAAATAAATGTTTATAATATATTATAAAGTAAGAAGTTAGAGTCCTTAATTTTATATTAAATTTTGTTTAAAAAATTAAATATTATTAAATTTTGTTTAAAAAATTAAATATTAAAAGTGATATTTTTAGTTGAATTTTTTTTTTCCTAAATAACAACTTAAGGTATAAGGCCACGTCAACAATATACTCATTTTGTATGTGATATATTTAGATATCATTAAAAGAGTGATCAAAGTGATCAACTATAGTTTTTTTAAATTCTAGTTGTATTTAACTCTACTTTCTTAACACTTAGTACTGATTCCCAAGTCAAATAACCCCACAAATTTTGATAGTTTCGAGCTTATCTCTCTCTATAATAGTGTGTACAAAATTATCTCCAAATTGATTTCCTGAAGGCTAAAAAACATCCTCTCAAAACATATATCCCAAAAGCAATTTGGGTTCCTACACGACAGATCCACAAAGCAATTGGAATAACTTAAGAAGGATTGCACTCTATGAAAATTGAGAATCAGAAAGCTCTCACCTTAAAGGTTCATCTCTAAAATGCCTTTGACAAAGTAAGCTGGCTATATCTCAGACTACTACCTATCCACATGAGATTCAATCATGCTTTTGTGACTTGGACCCTAAGCTACATCAACTCTTCTTCTTTCGCTATTCTTTTAAATGGCTTAGCCTCCCCCTTATGTAATGCTAAAAAAGAAATAAGATAGGACTATCCACTACCTCCTCTTCTTTTCCCTTTGGTAGCTGAAGGACTTAACAAATTGTTGAAGGTAGCCTTAGTATCTAGTAGATTAAAATGAATAAATCTGGGTCCTTCTTGTAACATCACCCATTTACTTTTTGTAAATGACATTCTCATTTTATTTTTTTGAAGGGACAAGTTAATCAATGGGAAATCTTCAAGAGCTTTTGAACCTCTTTTGTAAAGGTATAGATATGAAAATCAATAGAGAAAATTCCTCCCTTATCACTTAGGGTCTCTCATATTTGGAAAGGCATAACATTTCCCAACTACTTGTTGGAAATACTAAGACAACTAAGAGGGGCGGGGGTGAATTAGTCGTTAATGTGCTTAAACAATTTTATGCCTATTAAAATGTTATTAACCTTTTCCAAGTGATCATCAAGATTATGCAAGTCATGAACAACAGAATTAGTAAACATCAATCACACATATGACATACACAGAGACACATATTCATGAGGAAACCCATAAAGGGAGAAAACCTCTTCTTATTGGAATGATAGGAAGTCTTTTATGTTCTGTGCATCATCAATCTTATGAGCACCAACTCTTTGTGAGGATACCACCTCTGTTTTACAAGCTGCAACTTGTTGAGAGCACCAACTCTGGTTTCTCTAGCACCCACTAGAAGGAAGCACCAACTCCTTGAGTGTTCCAGCACCAACTGGATGGAAGCACCAACTTCCAGTCACACAGACACCAACCTATATAACCAAGAACAATGGTTCTCCCTTGCACCACCCTACCAACCTGGTTTTTCTAGTTGCAACCAGATGGAAGCTACAACTCCCTGTGTTCAAGCACCCACTTCAAACTCTAAGGAAAACAATCCTCCCTAGCACCACTCTACCACCCTGAAATATAAATCTTTGCTTACTGAAATTTATTACAGTGATACAGTGTTGGCGATGGAAGTCACTCCTGGATTGCAACAGGAGCAGAGCCCGAAGCCCATCAGTTTATGTCATGATTTGTTTAATGGGGTGATCAGATGGAGGTTAACTCAATACAATGTGGTTCTACCTCCGAAACTAGGCCAGGCATGCATGGGCAAGTGAGGTCTTAGATAACTTCAGACAATGAGTTGTAGTAAGGGTGAGTAGGGGGAAGGCCTGTATCAGAGAGATGCAAAGGTCTGTTGTAAACATCAGGTTTCTAACAGACTATAGAGGAATACATCTAAACGCAAGATCTTCTTACATCCAAACACAGAAAAGCAGAGAATACAATGATGCCACAATAAATCCTTTATCATAACACAATTGCATAAATTCGTGCGTATCCGTCGATTACGAACCCTCTCAGTATGAGATGAGAATTAGATGGAGTAAGAAAGACTGTCCATCATAAAATAGGAAATCTCACATGCAGATGCATACCAAGGAAACTAGAATTTCTGTTAAAACTTTACAGTCGGGAGCTTCTCTCTACCATCGATAGATTACAAAATACAAAGATTGAGTCTATATACTCAGAAAATTCACCTAATAGTGGCGTGCTCATTCATCCAAGGCTTGGTGTCCTTTCAGCCGAATTCGAACATATATCCTTCATTAGAAGCCATCTTAACTGCGCATGGCTCCTGTAAGGGGGGTAGCTGAGTCATTAAGAGCCAAGTTAGCGTGTGCAGACATCCTATGGCTAGTCGAGAACTTGGCATGGCTTCCCTGGAAAAATGGGTACACAGGACCCTCTCGAGCAGACCGCTTGCCAGGCTCTCCATATCTTGCACTTAATGCATGAAGAGAGGTTTCAACCACTCTTTCTTACCTTCATTTACTTCAAGTGAAACAGGCTTGAGGTCGGATCAAATGGCGCCCAGAGAACGCAATGAACCTTTCAACGACTGGACCCAACGCCTTTGGCCCCATTTACGTAGCTCTTTTATTTTTCAGGTGACCACGGGCTGTGACCTTATGTTTACTCTCAAAGGAGCTTACGGCGTTCATGAATAGGAAGGGGCTGATCCCTGCTTCTTAAAATCGCGATGAGAAAAACGCCGAGATGGCTTGAGTTGGCGCCACGCGTCCTTCTAGATCTGACGGTTCTGAACTCTCCTGACGACGCTGTGGGCCTGGGTTTAGGACACTCCCGGCACCTCGCGCATTGGGAAATGATGGAGTTGTTCTTTGCATTTCGAAGTAGAGATGGGAAAAAAGGCGAGGAGCCTAATCGTGCGCGCCAGGTGTCTCTTGTGGATGAACGGTTGAGGCTGTTTCGCGATACTGTGGGCCCGACTCTGGGCGCTTTTGGGGTTCGGGGTTTCGAGATGTAGAACACCATGAAACTCTCACCCCTCGAACTCCCAAATGCCGAAACGCTGACGCGACTAGATCTTGCACCATGCATCCTCTAGATGGACAACTGCTATCCTTCCCCGCACATAACATGGGCGCTATCTATTGTGCTAGCTTGGGCGCAACTCCACTAACCGCAATTTTCCGCTGACCGTCGATCTACTCTTATGAAAGGATCTAGACTGTCAACAACATAAGTTTGCCCGCTTACTTTCCAGGAAACCCGAAAGACGAGATTTTCCCGTGTCGCGCTCGGGCGCTTCTTGTGCAACTTGCAGACCTGATTGCTCGTGTGCTTCAGACGAGAAATGTTACTAACATTAGGCTCCATGGGGGATAGAGTCATCCCTGTGATGCTCTAAGGACTCAATTTGCAGTTCCAGTGCCTTGTTGTTGGGCTATGGAGTCATTTACTAAGCTGAAACAATAAAAGTAAAAACAAAGAATAGAAAGGACAATATTTACAAAACATAGGAGCCACCAAAGGCTCAGAAAAAACATTTTTTAAGAAAATGCCCATTTACTGGGCTGCTGAAAACTTATTCACCTTCCAAATCTTGCAACCTGTATGTGTTATTTGAGAAAACCCTAGAGATTTTGAAAGGACCGATCCACAGGGCTTCAAATTTGCCGTGTTTTCCCTTATCTTGCTTAGGAGCGTCACATTTTAGCACCAAGTCTCCTATCTGGAACTCCTCCTTGTTGGCTTTCTTATCAAAAACCTGCTTGATCCTCTGCTGATGGTCCTGAATTCTGATCATTACCTGCTCTCTGGCCTGCTGGACTTCTACCAGCTGATGAATTCTTCGGATCATATCATTGGGCTGTTCTTGATAATATTGGAAGAATTTCGCCACGGGAATGGCCAGCTGAGAAGGGAAGACAACTTTTGCTCCATAAACTAACTGGAAAGGAGAGATGCCTATAGATCTCTTTGTGGTCACCTGATCGGCCCATAGAGCGAATTTCAGCTTTGAATTCCAAGCCCTTTTGTTATCCTCCAGTAATCTTTTGATGATCTTTATGAGGATTTTGTTGGAGGACTCTGCTAAACCATTGCCCTGGGGATAGTATGGGGTGGAGTGAATCAGTTTGATCCTGAATCATTCACAGAACTTGACTAGCAGCTTAGCCTTGAAAGAGGCTGCGTTATCAGTAACAATCCTTCTTGGGCAGCTGAACCTTACGATGAGGTCTTCCAGGAACCCAATGATTACCTTGTGGGAAGCACTCTTGGTGGGGATAGCTTCAATCCATTTGGTAAAAAAATCTGTGGCAGTCAGGATCCATCTGTGCTGCCCGCTGGAAACAGGGTGGATTTCTCCAATAAAATCTAGGCCCCATTGCTGGAAAGGTCTCGAAACAACTACAGGTTGTAAAGGCAGAGACTTGAGCTGCTGCTTTCCTGAGAATCTTTGGCATGGGATACAGGCTCTAACTCCTCTATGGACATCAACAAACAAGGTGCGCCAGTAGTACCCAGCTCTGAGAATTTTGTGGGCTGTGGTATTCCAGGAATGGTGCCCTCCACATAGGCCGCTGTGAAATTCGACCATGATCCTATCGACCTCTTGCGGATCCATACATTTTAAAAGCACCCCCAGGGGGTCTTTCCAGTATAAAGTTTGATCGATAAGGCAGTGCCTGACTGCCTTGAGCTTCAAAGCTCTTGCTTTGTTTCTTTGCAGGCCATCTGGGGGCCACAACTCCTGCAGAAAATATATGACATCCTTATACCAAGGACATCGAGCCAACAAGGGTTCTGTTTGAGGGTCTATGTTGGACAACTGATTTTGCTGATTTTCTAATCGCGCATTGATGAAATTCACCCCCAAAGCTTTGCGATTAGATTTAGCCAACAGCTTGGCTAAGCCTTGACCTTTGATCAATTTGGTAGGCCTTATTTCCAAGTCAAATTCCAGGATCTTGGCTATCCATTTACTCCTTCTCCCATCGATGTCGGGCTGTACAAGGATGTCCTTCATAGAGGTTGAAGGAACGTATGCGGTCACTTTGGAGTGCAAGACATAGACTCTGAAAGCTTTGAGAGCTTTCACTAAGGCATAGGCTTGTTTCTCCATGATTTCATACCTGACCTCTGCATCTCTTAATGCCTTGCTGAAGAAGGTGATGGGTTGCTCTCGCCCTTCTTCATTTTTCTGCAATAAGACCACTGCTACTGTATCAAAGGAAGCGAAAGAGAAGATCAGGAAATCTTTGGAATAATCAGGGATGATCAGCATAGGTGCTTCAGTCAATGCCCTTTTTATTTGAATAAAATATTCCCTGGGTTCAGCGGTCCATTTCACTTCATTTCCCTTTTTTAGCATGGCTGTGATGTGTTTCACCAGCTCAACGAAATTCGAGACGAATCTCCTCAGAAAATTAATCTTTCCTAGAAAGGCCTGACTTCCTTCTTAGATCTGGGAAGTGACAGTGTCCGAATTGCCTCCACTCTGCTAGGATCAATCCTCACTCCTTCTGCTGATACTATATGGCCTAATAGGTTTCCCTCCTGCATAGAAAACAAAGATTTCTTGGGGTTTAGGGAAAGGCCAAACCTTCGACACTTCAAGAAAACTTTTCTCAGGTGACAACAGTGCTCTTTGTCAGACCTAGAGAAAACTGTTATGTCATCCAGATAGATCACTACAAACCTATCTTTCTCCCCGATGAAGGCTATGTCCATGGCTCGCTGAAATGTCGCTCCTGCGTTCATCAGTCCAAATGGAATTTTGGCATACATGAATGTGCCCCAAGGAGTGGTGAAGGTCATTTTTTCTATATCCTCAGGCATGACCGATATCTGATTATAGCCAGAGAAACCATCGATCATGGAGATCCTAGATGCTCAGGTTACCCTTTGTAAAATATGTTCCATGTTGGGTATGGGGTAATTGTCTTTCTTTGAGCTCCTATTCAAGTTTTTGAAATCGACACAAAGCCTGATTTCTCCACTTTTCTTCCTAACTAGAACCAAATTGGCCACCCATTCGGAATATCTCAAGGGGACGATGATCTGGGTCTCTAACAACTTCTTCACTTCTTTCTCCATGACAGGCAGCAACATGAGATTTATCTGTCTTAGCTTCTGCCAGAATGGCTTAGCCCCTTCCTTCAGTGGGATCTTGTGTTCAATGACAGACGTGTCATACATCTTGAGATCTTCGTAGGTCCATGCAAACACATCAACAAATTCTCTCAGCAATTCAGTATATTCAGCCCTCTGTTCTCTGGTCAAACTCCCTGACAACTTGACAAACTTAGGCTCCTCCGGTGTGCCAATGTTGCACTCGGCTGTATCAACATCTTCACCTGAAAACCTATCCTTTACTGCCACATCATTCCCA
Organism: Picea engelmannii; assembly: GCA_009831015.1. Classification (NCBI taxonomy): domain Eukaryota; kingdom Viridiplantae; phylum Streptophyta; class Pinopsida; order Pinales; family Pinaceae; genus Picea; species Picea engelmannii. Next base: position 256,195 of record ML786330.1, on the reverse strand, counting down.
TCGAACAATCTTTCTAAATGAATTAGTCCTCTCAAAATGTGATTGCTAGGTAGATGAATGATCTGGTGGTTAGCAATTTTATTTAAAAACACCTCAGGGTGAGGGTTATCTTCTGTATCAGGATCCTAATCAATGTGCAATGCAAAAAATTCATCAACAGATTGGAGAAATTTTTTGATTTCCAGATCATCTTCGAATACCTTCCAATGCTTGACATTATCTGGTATAGAGGGCCTATATTTTATCTCAACATCATATTTGGCCATAGACGACTGAGGGACCTTGAACTGGCTAGCTGAAACAGCTAACGAATCAGCCACAACATTATCCTCCCTTGGAATAAAAGAGATGTTGAAGGCTGAGAATAAATTGTCAATTAGGTCCCATACTTCATTTCTGTAATTTCTGAGTCGAGGGTGCTTAGCCTGATAAGTGTTTCTAATCTGTTGGACCACCAACTCTGCGTCTCCGAATACTGCTACCTCCTAAATTCCCATTTCCCTTGCAGCTCTCAATCCTAGAACAAGGGCTTCATACTCTGCCACATTGTTGGTGGTTTCAAATTCTAGCCTATATGACAGGGAAATGGTTTCCTGAGAAGGTGACAAGAAAAACACCTCAGCACCAGTGCCTTCCCAGGAATAGGCTCCATCAAAAAACATTTTCCAGATGGGGGTGATGGAGGGAGAAAACTCATGAGGAGTGGTGGGTTTCTTTCTGATTTCAAGAGGAGGCTCGGGAGCATGAGTGAGTTGCAACAAACTGGAACCTAAATCAGTGTCCACGGAAAAAATGGGATGGTTAGTAGGATTGGCTTCATCACTGATTATATAGGCCAACTGGGCTTCCCTATATAGCCTCCTATGTTCTCCTCCAAATACTGGGATAGTAGCATATGTGAGGTCCATCTGCAAAGTTCCCCCCAGTCTTT
>ML786330.1:191210-254922 GCA_009831015.1 Picea engelmannii | reverse complement strand
CTAGCCCTAATTCTTCCATGACAGTTTTGGGCATGAGGTTGTGAGAAGCCCCTGAATCCATCAAGCAGTTGTGCAGTACCTTGTCATGTATGTTCAAGGAAGTGTAGAAGGGAGGGGATGAGTCATTTCTATCTTCTACCATAGGACCTAGAATAATTGTAGGCTTTGCATCTTGAAAATTAATGGAGTCTATGGGAAGGCATGAGATCTCGAACTGTAAAAGCTCAGAGAAGCGTTTCTTGAACCCTTCATGTTTAATAAATTCGGTTAGGGGTACAGGGATTCTGATTTTCTGAATTTCATGCTTGAAATTAAAAGAAGATGTAAGCTTTGGGATTTCTCTTATTTCGGGAACATGACTCTAGAATATAGGAGAGAGGGGTTGGTGCTTCTTACCTCTGTGACTGTCGACTACTTCATTAGCAGGTTTCTCTATTCTAGTGTACTGCTCAGGAATGTCAGGCATTATAGTCTTTTTCTTGGGCCTCAGATCATACCTTTCTTGGCTACCACTAGCCTTGTCTTCCTTGCTCAGTTCATTTAGCTGACTGTCCATGAGAGACTCCTCGTATGCTAATTGAGTGAGATGAGGAAAAGGAGGATTATCTCCGAAGCAATGGATTTCAGGATCCAGCTCACCTGTTTCCCCCCTTTCTTCCTCGGTCATAAAATTGTTTTGGAAAGGGGGCTGAATTTTCTAGTCTTATCTATCTCTTCCCCTCTCTCTATGCACAGTCAGGGAATTAATATTGTTGGGCCTCCTGAAACCTCCTTTATTTTCTGCGTTTTGGGGGCTCTTGTATGCTTGCCTCCTCTCCACCTTCATTTTTTCCATCTCTGCAGACAGAGACTTCACCATCTTGGTCAGTTCATCCACTTGAGGGTGGGGCAACGATGGTCCAGAAATTGAGGTTTCCGATCTTCCCTTTCTTCTATCAGCGTCGGCCTTGTTCCTCAGTCTATCATCTGCTAATACATTGGATTCCACCTCTATGGCTGCATCTTTCATTTGAGCTAAGGAGGTGGATCTTCTTTCTCTCAATAAAAGACAGAAATCGGGGCCAAACGCACTAGCATAAGAAATCTTGGCCGAGGCCTCTAAGGGTTTGATTTCAACAGGAATTTTATTATACATCTTATTGAATCTCTTGGAGAAGTCAGAGACAGACTCTCCATCCATCTTTTTCAAAGACCCGAACTCTATCATGTAATACATGAAATCCTTCCTATCTCCCCACTACCTCAAGAAAGCACTATCCAGGGCTTCGATCCCAGCAATAGATCCGGGGGCCAACCCTCTAAACCATTTCCTCACCTCGCCATCTAGGCTCTGGATGAAGACTCTCATCCAGACATCTTCATTTTCAATGTTCAGGTTGTTTGCATAACTGTAGAAAGCAACCAGATGCTCTTCAGCAGTTACGTCCCCTTCTCTAGTAAACTTGGGCATATACTTCAAGTAATCTCCAGCTGGGAGAGGATTCATAGGATGAGGTAGGATTAAGGGAGCATATATGGCTGCAACTATGGCGTCCATTATATTTAGAGGGGGATTAGCACCAGCCATAGGAATATTAGGTGGAGGAGAACTTGGAGGAGAAGGAGTTCGCGAAGGGGCTACTGGAAATGAATCTCGGAGAGGGATAGGAAACAAAATGGGATTTAAGGAGAAGGCTAATGGGCTCAGGCCAGTAGACACTCCTCTTTGTGCAGGAGTGGGGAAATCTTCTATGGTCCTGGGTCTACGCCAAAGTACAGCTTCAGAGGAGAGGGTAGTGACAAGGGCTTCTCCCTTCAATGCCAGACCAGGAGGGGAAAGCTCAGCAGGAACACTCCCAAAATTCAGGAAACGGGACACCTCGGAAGGAGGTCTATTAAGAAACTGAGGAGAAAAAGGAGTTCCTATGGTCGGAGATGGTGGATTAACTAGTTCAGAAGTGGAAGCTTCTTCTTTAGAGGCCTTTCCTTTCCTGAGAACCACCTCTGGATGAGTTTCAGGTGTAGCTAGAGGCAGTTGTGGATGAGACCGCGTGTGTCTACCTCTGAAAGCCACAATTACCATGGCAGGTTTGTCCCCAGCGGAGTCATCACAATGGAGTCGCCAGGTGCACAATAGCAATCTTCAAATCTCTAATACCTTATGCAACTTTAGAATCAGAGGCTCAATGTTGTTCAATCCCAGGGAAAATTTTAAACTTCGTCCCCGACAACGGCGCCAGAAATGTTGGCGACGGAAGTCACTCCTGGATTGCAGCAAGAGTAGAGCCCGACGCCCATCAGTTTATGTCACGATTTGTTTAATGGGGTGATCAGATGGAGGTTAACTCAAAACGCTGTGGTTCTAACTCCGAAACTAGGCCAGGCATGCATGGGCAAGTGAGGTCTTAGATAACTTCAGACAATGAGTTGTAGTAAGGGTGAGTAGGGGGAAGACCTATATCAGAGAGATGCAAAGGTCTGTCGTAAACATCAGGTTTCTAATAGACTGTAGAGGAAGACATCTAAACGCAAGATCTTCTTACATTCAAATGCAGAAAACCAGAGAATATAATGATGCCACAATAAATCCTTTATCATAACATAATTGCATAAATTTGTGTGAATCCGTCGATTACAAACTCTCTCAGTATGAGATGAGAATTAGATGGAGTAAGAAAGACTGTCCATCATAAAACAGGAAATATCACATGCAGATGCATAACCAGGAAACTAGAATTTCTGTTAAAACTTTAAAGTCGGGAGCTTCGCTCTACCATCGATAGATTACAAAATACAAAGACTGAGTCTATATACTCAGAAAATTCGCCTAACAGCGACGTGCTCATTCATCCAAGGCTTGGTGTCCTTTTAGCTGAATTTGAACAGATATCCTTCATTAGATGCCATCTTAACTACACATGGCTCCTGTAAGGGGGGTAGCTGAGTCATTAAGAGCCAAGTTAGCGTGTGCAGACATCCTATGGCTAGTCGAGAACTTGGCATGGCTTCCCTGGAAAAATGGGTACACAGGACCCTCTCGAGCAGACCGCTTGCCAGGCTCTCCATATCTTGCACTTAATGCATGAAGATAGGTTTCGACCACTCTTTCTTACCTTCATTTACTTCAAGTGAAAACAGGCTTGAGGTCGGATCAAATGGCACCCGAAGAACGCGATGAACCTTTCGGTGACTGGACCCGACGCCTTTGGCCCCCTTTACGCAGCTCTTTTATTTCCCAGGTGACCACGAGCTGTGACCTTGTGTTTACTCTCAATGGAGCTGTTGGTGTTCATGAATAGGAAGGGGCTGATCCCTACTTCTTAAAATCGTGATGAGAGAAACGTCGAGATGGCTTGAGTTGGCGCCACGCATCCTTCTAGATCTGACGGTTCTGAACTCTCCCGACGACGCTGTGGGCCCGGGTCCGGGACACTCCCGACACCTCGCGCATCAGGAAATGACGGAGCTGTTCCTTGCGTTTTGAAGTAGCGATGGGAAAAAAGGCGAGGAGCCTAATCGCGCATGCTAGGTGTTTCTTTTGGATGAACGACTAAGGTTGTTTCGCGATACTGTGGGCCCAACTCTGGGCGCTTTCTACACTTTCGGGGTTCGGGGTTTCAAGATGTAGAACACCATGAAACTCTCACCCCTCGAACTCCCGAATGCCGAAACGTCGACACGGCTAGATCTTGTGCCACGCATCCTCTGGATGGACGGCTGCTATCCTTCCCCGCACATAACATGGGCGCTATCTATTGCGCTATCTTGGGCGCAACTCCGCTAATTGCGATTTCCCGCTGACTGCCGATCTACTTTTATGAAAGGATCTGGACCATCGACAACATAAGTTCGCCTGCTCACTTTCTAGGAAACCCGAAAGACGATATTTTCCCGTGTCGCGCTCGGGCACTTCTTGTGCAACTTGCAGACCTGATCGCTCGTGTGCTTCGGACGAGAAATGTTACTAACATACAATATTTATCAATGGCTTACCAGTCTCATCATTGTTCTGCTACAATGCTTTTCTCTGCCTGCATCAATGTCTCGTTGTTGCTTGCATCGTTTTGCGAACCCCTGTTCAGCTTCTCCTACAACTTTCATGCTCTATGATGCCACTTCATCCTTTGCACTGCGTCTCTGATCTTCCCTTAAGGTTATTCACCACTTCTCTTCCTACTTACATACCTCACTTTCGAAGAAGCATTCACTCTTCACTATTATGCATGTCTTTTCTCACACCAAGTCATCTGTCGAATCATAATTCGAACTCTTCATCTTCTCTGGCAGTTATTCTGAATATTTTCATCATCAATGGTCACTCTCCCAAGATTATTTGGCTTCTCTGGTAGTTACAATTAGTTGTTTTTGTCTTCTAAGCCCCTTCCTTCACGTGACCACTGGTGGTAACCAAATTCCTATTCAAAGGGTGCTTCCCAATCTTGGTCTAGTGAGCACTAGCTCTGTTTCTCATTGTGACCTTGGGCAATGAACTTCACATGACCACGCGATTGCAGGCGCGTCCATAGGCAGTTTGAGGGCAACCCGGTTTTTGCCTCATAATTCACTATGAGCCTCCACGCGTCCTTTCTCCAAAACCATGGTTTCGATTGTGGCCTACTCACGAAAAATTAAGGCTCAAGCATGTTCTGACCCCACAATGCGACGGGACCGTCAATCGCATGATCTTGACGGTGCTCCTGAATGGACAGTTTAGATTTTTTCTTTCACGATCTGCGGATCAGATCTAACCTCCCTAAATCAATGAATGTGATTTATTTTTTGATCCAGGCTTCGGGAATTTCAAATCTCAAACCCCTCCTTCTTTCGTACGCCAATCTTCTAGAGTCGATGATCTGCGGACACCTATCCTTCTCAATTGATGGCCCTGCCTCCACTTCGGGAATTTGACCTTCCAACAAGATCAACGGTTCTACATCCCCTTTCTCGATCAATGATTGAGATCTCCTTCGGGTCTCCGAACTTTTGAAATCTCAAATCTCAAACTTACGCTCTGGATTTGATGATTGATATTTACTTCAGATGATTCAACGGTTGACACATCTCTTCTAGATCAGATGACCCAGATTCACTTCGGTCAATCTAATGCTTCAGATATTCTTTGGATGATCTAACGGCTACGATATTCTTCAGATGATCCGACGGTCGAGAATGTATTTCGGCTCTCCGACTCTTTGGACTTCAGAGATTTCAAATATAAAACTGATGCTCTGGATCAGATGGCCTAGATTCTCTTCAGACAATCTGATGCTTGAGGTCTTCTTTGGATGATCTATCAGCTGCGATCTTCTTCGAACGATCCGACAGTCAAGAATTTACTTTGGCTCTCCAGCTCTCTAGGCATCGGGTATTTCAGTTCTCAACTTGAAACTTGAAGTGATATTTTTTCGAAGCATAACCTCCTCACATATTTAGACCTGAAATGAATGATAGTTGTTTGATCAAGGTCTTATATCAATGGCTTGATTTGTATGCGATGTTGTTTTTCCTTGGTTTATATCCAACGACCCTCCAAATTTTCTTATCCTATCCTTCCACTTTATTTGATCCGATGGCTGACGGGAATTCGGATAATTGAGAACTCAACCTTTCTGCCCCGTTTATCTTATCCTTCAATTAATTTGATCTGATGGCTGACGGATATTCGAGTGATCGATATCTCAGATATCAGCCCTTGTTTATCATTTCCTTCCACTAATTCAATCCAACGACTGACGTGGTCTGCCAACTTGGTCCGCCACATGTCCTTGTAGACATGGTATGTTGATGTGGTTCTCCTTGATCTAACAGTCATCGCATTTTCCCCAAATCTGATGGTCCTTAGTCATTTCGGATTTCGGGCTTCGGGTATTTCAACTTTCAAGTTGCCAATTCTTCCGAAGTGAGATTCCTGAAAGGTAATCTCCTCGCAACTTTTGACGTGAACCAAATGTTGTTCATCAATCATGTTCTTAGATCAATGGCTCAATCTATCTACAGTGATGCTCTTCTAGTTTATCCTATCCTCCACTTAGAATGATCCAACGGTTGTCAGGTATTCGGATAATCGAATTCTCAACTGTTTAGACCTGATCGTGTTTCAGTAGTGTGCTTTCCCTTTTGATATTTGATCTCTTTGACTTAGAAGGTTTTCTAAGTGTTCAAAGGTCTTGACCTTTTCTCCTCCTGCGAGTCCATCTCTTGGACCTCGTCTGCGCGTCTGAAAAAACTGTCTCTTCTGAGCTTTGGCAATGGTGCTATCATCCTTGCTTTCATGTTTTTCTTGCCATCAATGAAAATAACACTCTTCTTGTAAACATGCCAACAATCTCCCCATTTGGCATTGATGGAAACCCTAAAAGGCTGCTTAGATCTCCAACTGTAGCACCCAGACCACTCCTTTTCTCCCCCTTTGAGATCAATGTCAAATAAAACATGCTCCCCCTGAGCTGTTGTAGTACTTTTCAGAGGTATCAGATATTCAACCAACACATACTCCCCCTGACAAGATGGACTCTCTTAGGTGAGAGAAGGGATGACACCCAACTTCTGACGGAGATATTCAAATGGTATCTTGGCTAGGGATTTAGTAAATATGTCTGCAATTTGTTCTATGGAGGGAATATAATTCAACTGAACAACTCTGTTTGTAACCTTCTCTTTGAGAAAATGATACTTTATTGGTATATTCTTCGTCTTTGAATGGAGAATAGTATTCTTCGAGACACTAGTGGAACTAGTGTTATCATAGTGAAGTGGAATGGGATCAGTATAAGTTACCTTCAAATCTACAAGAGTTTGTATCATCCATAAGATCTGAATGCAACAAGTAGCAATAGCAATGTACTCTGTCATTGTAGTTGATAATGAAATGGATCCCTGCTTCTTACTAAGACATGATACTAACGAATCACCTAAGAAGAATGCACCTCCACTGGTGCTCTTTCTCTCATCCAAACAGTTTTCCCAATGAACATCTATATATGCAGTTAATTGTAAATTCTGATTTCTAGGATACCAAAGACCATAAGTCATTGTACCCTTCAAATATTTGAATATCCTCTTGGCAGCTACTAGATGACTTTGTTTAGGAGCAGACTGATAACGACCTACCATTACAACATCTTTCATTATATCAGGATGGGACGATGTGATGTACAAAAGACAGCCTATCATTGATCGATATGTTCTTTGATCAACATCAGATGAAATATCATCTTTACTGAGCTTGCAACCAACCACCATAGGTGTACTAACAGGAGAGGAACCTTCCATATGAAACATCTTTAACATCTCTTTAAAATACTATTCTTGAGAGATAAATATCCTTGCAGAACTCTAATTGATTCATAAACCAAGAAAATATGACAGTTCTCCAATCATGGACATCTCAAACTCATTCTGCATTGAATTAGCAAACCACTGAACTAAAGAGTCATTATTGCATCCAAAAATATTGTCATATACATAAACCAAAACAACTAATAAATCATCACCTTCAAACTTTATGTATAGATTATTGTCAACAGTACCTTTCTTGAACGCTTTGTCCCGTAGAAATTTGTTCAATCTATGATACCAAGCTCGTGCTGCCTGTTTCAGTCCATATAAATCCTTTTTCAACTTATATACATAGTCAGGATTATCTGTCAGTGAAAATCCTTTAGGTTTCTCCACATATACATCTTCTTCTAGATCTACATTAAGAAATGTTGACTTAACATCCATCTGATATACTTTAAAGTTCTTATGATAGGTATAGGCAAGAAACATTCCGATGTCTTCCAATCTTGCCACTGGTGCAAAGGTTTCATCAAAATCTTGTCCTTCAACTTGTGCATACCCCTTACAGACCAATCTGGCTTTATTCCAAACAATTTCTCCTTGTTCATTCATTTTGTTCTTTAACACCCATTTGGAGCCAATTACATTCTTATCTGCAGGTCTAGGAAAAAACTCCCAAGTATTGTTCTTCTCAATCTGATGAAGTTCCTCATTCATTGATTTTAACCAATTTACATATTTACAGGCTTCATCAAAGTTCTTTGGTTCCACCATGGATATGAAGGCTATATTTGATTGCTCGTTGTCTTTGATTATCCTTCTCCTGGTTTGTACACCTTGTCTTTCGCACCAATTAACTTACTTGTAGGATGATTCTTTTGAGTAATTCTGGAGGAAGGATTTGATGTTGTCTGTTGATTTGAGTCTACTTGAGTATGTGTATCTTCATCTGACTTAGATTCTTCTTTTTCTGATTCTTGGACCTGCTCATCTTCAACTTCAACTATATCCTCTATTGTTGATTCAATATTGCTCACCTCTCTTACTGGGATGCCTTCATCAACTTTTACGTAAATACAAACAACCAATTTATGCAGCCTCTTATTATAGCAGATGTATCCTTTACTATTTGTAGCATACCGTAAGAAGATTCCTTCATCATCCCTGTCATCATACTTGTCAATGTTTTCATTATTATTCTTTATGTAGAACTTACTCCCAAAGACTTTGAAGTGTTTTATTGAAGCAGGTCTTCCATACCACAGTTCATAAGGTGTCTTTTCATTGTGTGGTCTGAGGTGAGACTTGTTAATAATATGTATTGTTTTGTATATTTCTTCTACCCAGTAGGTTTGCCAATGTTCTTCTCATTCATCATTGACCTCGCCATTTGCTGAATTGTTCTTTTTTTCCTCTCAACCACTCCATTTTGCTATGGAGTTCCTGGGATTGTGTACTCTCGTGATCCAATGTTTATCACAGAATTCCTTGAAATCACTTGACATAAATTATCCTCCTCTGTCTGATCTTACAACCTTTAATCTGTTGCCTTTTTTATTCTCAGTTAAATCCTTAAATATTTTAAATTTCTCAAATGCTTCAGTTTTTTTCTTTGAGAAAAGTAACCCAAGTGAGTCTGGAGCAATCATCAATGATCAGCGTGAAGTAGCTTTCCTTCCCTGTGCCTTCCTGTCTTGATGGTCCACATAAATCCATATGAACTAATTGGAGTGGTTTCTCTGTTGAAGTAGAGCTCTTGGATTTAAACTGTGTCCTGGTTAGCTTTCCTACTTGGTAGGGTTTACACATAGAATCTTGTGGCTTTGATATTCTTGGAAGATCTTTTACTACCTCAAGATTTTTTATCTTGATTAAGTGGTCAAAGTTTAGATGTCCAAGTCTCCTATGCCATAACCATCTTTCATCATGTTTGTTTAGATGATACTCTTCTCTATCTTCTTTCAGCACATATACATTATTATCTGTCATTACGCCTTTAGCCAACACTTGTCCTGAGTTTATAGACTTTATCTTACAATGTTTGGAAGTGAACACCACTTCACATCCTCTGACACACATTTGACTTACACTGAGCAAATTATGTTTCAACCCATCTACAAGTAGAACATCCTGGGCTTTTCCTTTACCATTACTCAAACTCACCATCCCTTTACCCTTGATTTTACCTGGTTCATCATTTCCAAAGGTCACATTTCTTGTTTTACTTTTACTTATAGACATAAACTTATCCTTGTCTCTAGTCATGTGCTTGGAACATCCACTGTCTATATACCATGGGTCTTCTTGTTTTTGAGCTGAAAGTACTAGACCACATTTTTCACTATCTTTCTTTTTCCGTGTGCTAGCATTTTTGGTTAAGGATTTTATCCTTGGATCTTCTCTGTAATTCTTCAGATGGAAGCTTGCATCTTTGTGGCCGAAGTTATGATAGTTATAGCATTCGATATCATTGTTAAATAGGCCAAAGTGATTGGTGAAACTTTGTCTACTCATTGGATGTTTAATTCTATGTTGCAAAGATTGTTTATTTCTTGATCTCCTAAGTTGCATGTCTCTAAACTTAATTTGACAATTTTCAATCTTATGACCAAAATTAGAGCAGTAAAAACAGTAACCATGGGAGAAATTTTGGTACCCGAAGGATGGCCTTCTTCTTGGCATTTGTTGCTCCATCTTCTGATGTCTTTTTTTTTAATTAGGGATCATCTTGTCTTTATTAGTTTTTGTTCATGGAGTACTCACATGGTCTGATTGTCTGTTGACTTGGAACTTGATCATCTTTACTGGCTCTTTGCTTTCTGGATGATTGTTGCTTGAACCACTTACATAGCCTAAACCAGTCTTCAACAAAGGAGATCTATGTTTGCTTAGAATGTCATTTAGTTCTTTTGAGGCTTTAATCCTTGGAATATTTTGGAGATATAATGCTTTAAACTTCTCCATCTCTTTCCTGGTTTTTACTACCTCTTCTTCCAAGGCTTCACATATTGACTTCTTCTCTGATAACTATTGTTTCAGAATGTCCTCTATTTTCTTTGCCTCTTCCAATTCCACTTTTAGCAGGGCATAGTCATCATCAGGTTTTTTACTGTCTTTCTCGAACTGTATCATCAATTGTTTTTGTTTTTTCTTCTTAAATCTGAGTCTAGCAATTTCTTCTAGGGCATTGATCAATTCTCCTTCTAAGTCAACCACAGTTTCTTCATCATTAACATCACTTCCTATGATTTTATTATCATAATCCTCTTTGGACATAAGCATAAAGTCATTAACCTTATCTTCACAAGAAGAATCACTATTTGTGTCTCCTGAAGAGTCATCATTGTTTACACATAAACATTTATTTTTACCAAATCTCTTGGATTTGTACTTCTCTTCACCTTCAGAGTTCTGGTCCTTCTTCTTATGTGGACACTTAGATGCAAAGTGACCTATCTTTCCATAGTTAAAACATTTGAAGGGAAACTTTCCTTGGTACTTGATTGATCCTTTCTTTAGTCTTCTCACAAATTTTTATTCAATTTCATCAGGCTCAGAATCCTCATTCTTTTCTTCTTTAAATGATGCTTCTCTAGAGGTGGGTTTATCCTTACTAATCCTCATTTGATAACTAGTTAGAGTTCCTAGAAGTTGATCAATAGACAAATTCTTAAGATCATTCAGTGCTTCTATTGCATAAACTTTTGGATTAAATCTATTTGGTAGAGATCTTAAAATCTTCTGAACTAAATATACATCTTCAATCTTCTCACCAAGACTCTTCATGGCATTCACAAGTTCCTCAACTCTTAAGAAAAAATTATTAACTATTTCATCCTCATTCATCTTTAGTTGTTCAAACTGTAATCTGTAGGTTTGAAGCTTGGGATCCTCTACCTTCTCATTACCTTCATAACCGCTAATGAGTTTGTCCCATATTTCTTTGGCAAATTCTAAGTGCATAACTTTTACAAATTTTGCTTCTGCAAGACCACTCAGAATAGCATTCATAGCCTTAGCATTGAAGTTGAATTCTATATTGTCATGCTTATTAGCTAGTACAAGTGGCTTTACATAACCAGTCTCTACCACATCCCAGACATTTGCACCTAAAGCCTTTATGTAGGTTCTCATCCTAACTTTCCATAAGACAATGTTTTTTCCATTGAATAGGGGGGCCTTATTGGTTGAAGTTCCTTCGTGAATTGTCATGTTTAAGCTTACTGATCTACCTTTAAATAAAAGGAACTCACTCTGATACCAATTGTTCAAAATACTAAGACAACTGAGAGGGGGGGGGGTGAATCAGTTGTTACTGTGCTGAAACAATTTTATGCCTATTAAAATGTTATTAACCTTCTCCAAACGATCATCAAGATTATGCAAGTCATGAACAACAGAAATAGTAAACATCAATCACACATATGACATACACAGAGACACATATTCATGAGGAAACCCATAAAGGGAGAAAACCTCTTCTTCTTGGAATGATAGGCAGTATTTTATGTTCTGTACATCATCAATATTATGAGCACCAACTCTTTTTGAGGCTACCACCTCTGTTTTACAAGCTGCAACTTGCTGAGAGCACCAAATCTTTGGTTTCTATAGCACCCACTAGAAGGCAGCACCAACTCCCTGAGTGTTCCAACACCAACTGGATGGAAGCACTAACTTCCAGTCACACAGACACCAACCTGTATAACTGAGAACAATGGTTCTCCCTTGCACCACCCTACCACCCTGGTTTTTTTGGTTGCAACCAGATGGAAGCTACAACTCCCTGTGTTTAAGCACCCACTTGAAACTCTGAGGACAACAATCCTCCCTAGCACCACCCTACCACCCTGAAATATAAATCTTTGCTTACTGAAATTTATTACATTGATACAGTATTTATCAATGGCTTACCAATCTCATCACTATTATACTACACTTCTCTACTCTACCTGCATCACTGTCTTGTTGCTTCTCGCATCTTTTTATGCACCCTTGTTCAACTTCTCCTACAACTTTCATGCTCTGTGCTGCCTCTTCATCCTTTGCACTGCGTCTCTGATCTTCCCTTCAGGTCATTCACCACTTCTCTTCCTACTAACATACCACACTTTAGAAGAAGCATTCGCTCTTCACTCTTTTTCATGCCTTTTCTCACACCAAGTCATTTATCGGATCATATTTCGAACTCTTCATCTTCTTTGGCTGTTATTATGAATCTGTTCATCATCAGTGGTCACTCTCCCAAGATTCTTTGGCTTCTATGGAGCTTAGCTTGAGCCTAATCATCACTGTCGTGTGTTATCCTGAGATTCCTTTACTTCTCTAGAAATCTCCACTCTTCGTCTTCTCTAGTAGTTACAGTCAGTCTTTTTGGCTTCTAAGCCCCTTCCTTCACGTGACCACTGGCAGTGACCAAACACCTATTCAAACGACGCTTCCCGATCTCGGTCTAGTGAGTGCTAGCTCTGTTTCTCAATATGACCTTAGGCGATGAACTTCACATGACCACGTGATCGTGGGTGCATCCATAGGCAGTTTGAGGGCAGCCAACTTTTCGCCCTGCAATTCACTACGAGCCTCCATGCATCCTTTCTCCAAAACTGTGGTTTCAATTATGGCCTGCTCACGTAAAATTAAGACTCGAGCATGTTCTGACCCTGCAATGCGATGGGACTATCGATCTCACGATATTGACGGTGCTCCTAAATGGACGTTTAATATTTGTTCTTTCACAATATGTGGATCAGAGCTAACCTCCCTAAATCAACGACTGTGATTTATTTCGTGATCCAGGCTTCAGGAGTTTCAAATCTCAAACCCTGCCATCTTTCGTATGCCAATATTCCAAAGTCGATGGTCCATGGACACATGTCCTTCTTAATCGATGGTTTTGCCTCCACTTCAAGAATTTGACCTTTCAGCCAGATCAACGGTTATGCATCCCCTTTCTTGATCAATGGTCGAGATCTCCTTTGGGTCTTCGGACTTCTGAAATCTCAAAACTCAAACTTACACTCTCGATCTGACGACTGATATTTACTTCGGATGATCCAACGGTCAACACATCTCTTCTGTATCAAATGACCCAGACTCACTTCGAATGATCTGATGCTTGAGATCTTCTTCGGACAATCTGACGGTTGCGATCTTCTTTGGATGATCCGATGGTCGATAATGTATTTCGTCTCTCCAGCTATTCGAACTTTGGAGATTTCAAATCTAAAACTGATGCTCTAGATCAGAAAACCCAGATTCTCTTCGAACGATCTGACGCTTGAGGTCCTCTTCCGATGATATGAGGGCTGCAATATTATTCGGATGATCCAACGGTCAAGAATTTACTTCAGCTCTCCAGCTCTCTGAGCTTCGGGTATTTCAGTTCTCAACTTGAAACTTGAAGTGATATTTTTCCACAGCATAACCTCCTCACATCGTTAGACTTGAAACGAATGATAGTCGTTTGATCAAGGTCTTAGATCAACGACTTGATTTATATGCGATGTTGTTTTTCCTTAGCTTAAATCCAATGACCCTCCAACTTTTCTTATTCTATCCTTCCACTTTATTTCATCTGATGGTTGACGGGTATTCGGATAATCGATAACTCAACCTTTCTGCCTCGTTTATCTTATCCTTCAATTAATTTGATCCGACGACTGATGGATATTCGGGTGATCGAGATCTCAGATCTCATCCCTTACTTATCCCGTCCTTCCACTAATTCAATCTGACGACTGACGTGGTCTGCCACATGTCCTTGTAGACATGGTATGATGACATTATTCTCCCTAATCTAACGGTCATCGCATTTTCTCCAGATCTGATGGTCCTTATTCATTTCTAATTTCGAGCTTCAGGTATTTCAACTTTCAAGTTGGCAATTCTTCCGAAGTGAGATTCCCGAAAGGTAACCTCCTCGCAACTTTTTACATGAACCAAATGTTGTTCGTTGATCATATTCTTAGATTGATGGCTCGATCTATCTGCAGTGCTACTCTTCTAGCTTATCATGTCCTTCCACTTAGAATGATCCAACAATTGTCGGGTATTTGGATAATCAAATTCTCAACCATTTGGCCCTGATCACATTTCAATACTGTGCTTTCCCTTATGAGCTTTGATCTCTCTAACTTAGAAAGTTTTCTAAGTGTTCAAACGTCTCGACCTTTGCTTCTCCTGGAAGTCCGTCTCTTGGACCTCGTCTGTGCATCTGAAAACACTATCTCTCCTGAGCTTTGGAAATGGTGCTATCATCGTTGCTTTCCTATTTTTCTTGCCATTAGTGACAAGCACACTCTTCCTATAAACATGCCAACACTACTCCCCTTTTAGTGAGTGGATCTTGACACATGTCTCAAATACTTGAGTTTTATATTGAAAGCAAACCATTATGGGTAGATTGACTAGTTATGGCTCCTATCAAAATTGGAAAGGAAGGATATTCCTCGTCAAGGTAGTTCTTGAAGCCATCCCGATCTATTCGTGACATTATCTTGGATCCCAAAAGGAATTATGGGGATATTAAACAATGCTTTCGTTTTTTTATAGTTTGGAGAGACTAGAAAGAAAAAAAATGGTATTAGTCTCTTAGAAAAGGTTAGAAACTCCAAAATCCATTGGAAGATGGGCCCTAAAAAACATTTTTCTTTTCTATAAAGCTTTGGCAACAAATAATGTTTGGGGTCTTATTCAGGATACAGGACTGTGGGCACAAGCAATAAAGGCAAAATATTTTCCTCGAGTTTGACATGGCATATAAGTAGCACAATGTTTGTCAATCTTATATCCATAGGGGGGTGGCGTATGTGCACCTCTATAGAATTCAGCAGTCAAATCGATGTGCAGAGGGGGTCCCTTGTCCCAAAAACAAGGGGCTTTCATACACTGATTTTATGTCTAGCTTGGTCGTGACCTTAAAATTAGATTATTATTTATTATAACTAATTGATGATATAAAATCCCATGAGAAAGGCTAGAAAGTGCCAATGCAATTTCAATAATAGAAGCTAGAAGTGCTAAGGCAATTTCAATGATAGATTTCTGCCTTCGACCACATTATGTGTTATGCCAACAACCACCATTAGGAGATGGGGATACGTCACATGTGTTTGTTTACTTACCTACCAATGTCTCCCTTATCCAAATGACCACATCATTTCTTTTCTTGGTCCACACAAGATGTTTGTATTCATTGTTTATACCATTTTATCTCCCTTAACATGATGCCACCAACCACTCCACTCATTAGTGCACGAGGAATATAAAGCTAGTACCAAGCTTGGTTTCCGCCTACTTTTCATTTTCTAGAGGACCTAACAATGACCATGAGTGTACCACCATCCTTCTAATGCTTATAAGCTTTTTATGGAGCATTAAAAGAGTCATCAATCACTTTTTAAATCTTTCATTAAATTTTTCATGAATAACAATTTAATGTGAGAAAATATCTTTCGTTAAATTTTTCATCAATAACAAGTTAATATAAGAAAATATTGGTAGATACTCCTACCTTGTAGCATCTCGGAATATAGTTTATTACTTCTCTTTAATTTAATAAATATTGAATTTCTAAATTAGTTGATGTTGAATAAATATGATTTTAGTTTTATTTTCACTAAAACAATTCCAAACAAAATCCAAACATGGATTCTATTAGTGACTTATAAAGATTGAAAGGTGTTCAACATTTTGTCAGATTTAGCATTACTTTACAGTTGGACAATACTTTAGTGTTCGACATTTTGTCGGATTTAGCATTACTTTACAGTGGGACAATGGCCAACCAAGACCACTACTTCCCAGTGGGACATCTTGTCCTTTCATTCTATGCAACTTGCACTCCATATGGAAATGAAATTGAAGAAAATTATGAAATAAAGCTTTAGAGTCAATAAGCTTTTGGTTTTGACAAGACATTTATGGAAAAATTGAAAAATTGTTGTTAGTCAAAATTTCATTAGTGTTTTTGGGTAGACATTTTGTAAAATCTAGCGTAACTCACATGGACATGTTGAACTTTGTTTTCTATGCCAGTATCATTGCATAATCCATGTGAAAGTTCTTTAAAAAGCATCGTATATATAAATATCTTGGCTCAATTGATTCTCATTTATAATTTTTTGAAATTAAGATTTATTATCTATTTTTTTTTATTTAAGTTGGACCAAGTCAGGCATGAATATCTTTTACCCCACATATCTCCACAAATGTCTCCCACCTCAATTCCTCAATTTGAATTGAAATAAAAAAGATAATTTCTCCACTCTAGTGTTCAAACTAACTTAATCAACAATCTCTTTCTTTTTCCAGGAAAATCCTCACAGAAAATCCTCAGAATACTTCCCATCAAGTGGCTCAATACCATTTGAGCTAACCCTTAAGACTGATTAACAAATTTAATCTATTTATCTATCTGTAACAAATTTAATTTATTAAGTATATTTCCTATAATTTCCCTTATTTACTAGGCATAAAGTGAAGTAATGCTAAAAACTATATTTTTCACTTATTTGCAATAAACCTTTTAAATTGTGAAAAACATTCATTTCATAACATTAGCAATTGTTCTTACCAATGATAAGTCAATCAACTATAAATAAATGATATATTTATTCTCACTTGAAGGGACTCTAATCCTTCACCATATATGTGTTTGGATAACCATATTACCAACAAACCAAAGATGGTTCTTAGTATCTTCCTCCCACTTCATATGAGCAAGAATCTTCTCTTCAATATATTTGATATTCTTAATGTATTTGTTGAATTGAAGTTTATAATCAAATAATATTTTTATTTAATTAAAATTAATAGTATTTATATTTTAGTTTTTTTCTAGGTTACATCAAGAAAACCCTCACATACTTCCTCTCATTTCGAAGATGGTATCTAAAGGTAAACCTTCGAATATTTAGGATACAGGGCTCATCAAAAAGGCTCGAAGCCATTACAACAATATACTCATTCAGCATATCACTTGGGGAACTAAACCAGGTGGGGAGAATAACAACCATTCATTCCAAATTCATAGTAAACATGTTAAAGTCTGAGGAATTTGATACCTTAATCTACATTTCAAGAATGTAAAAAATCACTCTTTAAATTTTCATAATAAACTTTGTTTAAAAAATTATATAAATGTTATCAATATTTTGTATAATTATAGATAAGAAAATTGGATAAGAGATATTGATTTTAAGTTTAATATTATAAATAATAAAGTAACAAGTGTATCAATTGAGTTTTATTATTTTCTTATAATTAAAAATTATGTTATATGCAAGATTTGAATTAGAATTAGGAGGATAACAATTCCTCCTCTTTAATATCCAAATTAAACTTAATGAACAAGTTTAATCTCTTCATTTTAACAAATTTATATTACTAAATATATTATTTATAATTTTATTTATTTATTAAATACAAAATAAAATACTAAAATAAAAATAAAAAAAAATATTTTCATTTCTTTATAATAATGTATTTATTCTCGTAAAAGAACCTCATTTCTTCACCATTTGAATAACCACATTCCCACCAAACCAAATAAATATTCATATATTATAAAAGAAAAGAAATAATTTTTGATAATATATTATAAAGTAAGAAGTTAGATTCCTTAATTTTATATTAAATTTTGTTTAAAAAATTAAATATTAAAAGTGATATTTTTAGTTGAATTTTTTTTCCTAAATAACAACTTAAGGTACAAGGTCACATCAACAATATACTCATTTTTTATGTGATATAGTTAGATATCATTAAAAGAGTGATCAAAGTGAGAGAGCTAGTCAGAGCGCTCTCAAACTCTAAGTGGTCCATTGATCAGTAATGGCTTCCCATATCGGAGGGACATCGCCCCCTATTGATCGTGATGCATACACCTTCCAATACCCCGTCGCAACTTCTATTAAGTAGTCGAAGATGCCCCCTTCTAGATTCATGAAAATGATAGACAAAATTCCAAAAATTGTGATCTCATATCCAACTGCAAGGAAAAAATCCCTTGCCCTAGAATATCGTGGATTAATTAGACAATTCACTAGAATATGGCCTTCCCCAAAAATTGTAGACCTCTAGTTGATTAAGAATTGGATCCCCCTCATCAAAGGATACATGAGTCAATTTTTTATTTTTTTTTGTGGAAGAGATTTTTATGCTTTCTTGTTCGAGTTCACGGAAGACAAAGATCTGATCTTTCACAATGGGCCATATTTTCTCTGGGCTAGAGGAATGTATTTGAACAAATGGGCTCCTTATTTCAATCCATAAAATGATGTCCCCTCAACAGTTCCAGTCTGGATTTGTCTCCCCCACCTTCCTCTTCATTGCTGGAGCAATGATGCCATGCATTGTATTCGTAACTCCCTTTGAAGGTACATAGATCAAGCATAACCTAAAGAAAATATGTACTCTTGTGCATAGATCTGTGTGGAAATTGACTTGGAGAAAGGAATATTGAAATCAATCGCAATAACCCTAGATAGTTGGAAGCATGTACAACAACTGGAATATGCACAACTCCCATTGAAGTGCAAATTATGCCATGAATATGGCCATTTCATGAAAAAATGTAAGAAGGATTCTTCAAAGCAACATCCAATAGGAAAATCTAAAGCACAATAGAAGATAGTGTTAAAGAAATATGGGAATGCTACAAAAAATCAGGAAGGTCCTACAACCACAACTAGACCTCCAACACTAGGATTCACCCCCCAATATACCTCATATGACCCTCCCTCTTCGAAGAAAATCCAAATAAAAAACAAAGTTGACATTATCTCGCAGATGCAACATTAGGAAGACCCTGCAATGGAAGAAAAAAATGGATTAGGAGAGGCAAGAAAGAAAAAACCTCCATCGTAGTCCCCATCAGAAAAATCTACCTATAAAGAGAAGCTAAAATCCAAAAACAAAGAAGAAAGGAAAGACAATGTTGGCAAAGCACAACAGGAAAATTTGGGATCAATGGAAACAGGGATGGAAGATGCAGAGCTAGATTTATTTATGCCAAGGCCTCGGTTTCTGACATAAATGTAATACCCCTGTTTCCCCCAACTTGTAATTAATCATTAATTATGATTACCATGCTATGGCATGGGAATAATGTAAATGTATTATTATTTAGATTACCAATAACTGAATACGAGGGTGAAGCCTTGAAGTATTGGCCATGATATCACTAGAGGAAAGAGTGAGGAAATTGTAGAAGGGGTTCATTATGTCAAAATGACCCAATTTCTCTTTGTTGAAATAATAAGTCTCATCTGGATTCCAAGGAAAAATCAGTGAATGAAAGAAGGATTGGTGGATGAGAAATCAACCACCCCCATGAATGGAAGCATGGAGGGTCTGGTTGAGGAGATAGAAGACTGTCAACCTGAAGAAAAATAGAGTCTTGAAGACCTGGGCTTACTAGTCTCATCATTGTTTTGCTACACTGCTTTGCTCTGCCTCAATCAGTGTCTTGCTGCTGCTCGCATATTTTTGCGCACCCCTGTTCATCTTCTCCTACAACTTTCATGCTCTTTGCTACCAATTCATACTTTGCACTGCGTCTCTGATCTTCCATTAACGTTATTCACCACTTCTCTTCCTACTGACATACCTCACTTTCGAAGAAGCATTCTCTCTTCACTATTCTACATGTCTTTTCTCACACCAAGTCATCTGTTAAATCATAATTCAAAATCTTCATCTTCTCTAGCGGTTATTCTGAATCTGTTCATCATCAATGGTCATTCTCCCAAGATTCTTTGGATTCTTTGGCAGTCGCCACTCTTTGTCTTCTCTGGTAGTTACAGTTAGTCGTTTTTGGCTTCTAAGCCCCTTCCTTCACCTAACCACCGGCGGTGACAAAATGCCTATTCAAAGGGCACTTCCCGATCTCGGTCTAGTGAGCACTAGCTCCATTTCTCGATGTGAGATTGGGCAATGAACTTCATGTGACCATGCGATTGCAAGCATGTTCATAGGCAGTTTGAGGGAAACCCAATTTTTGCCCCGTAATTCACTACGAGCCTCCACACATCCTTTATCCAAAATCGTGGTTTTGATTGTGGCCTTCTCATGAAAAATTAATACTCGAGCATGTTCTGATCCCGCAATGCGATGGGACCATCAATCTCGTGATCTTGATGATGCTCTTGAATGGATGGTTCAGATTTTTTCTTTCACAATCTGTGGATCATATCTAACCTCCCTAAATCAACGACTGTGATTTATTTTGTGATCCGGGCTTTGGGAGATTCAAATATCAAACCCTGCCTTCTTTCATATGCCAATCTTCCAGAGTCGATGATCCATGGACACTTGTCCTTCTTATTCGATGGCTCTGCCTCCACTTCGGGAATTTGACCTTCCAACAAGATCAATAGTTCTATGTCCCCTTTCTCGATCAACGGTTGAGATCTCCTTCGGGTCTCCAGACTTCTGAAATCTCAAATCTCAAACTTACGCTCTGGATCTGACGACTGAGATTTACTTCGGATGATCTGATGATCGACACATCTCTTCTGGATCAAACAACCCAGATTCACTTCGGACAATCAGACTCTTGAGATATTCTTCGGATGATCTAATGGCTGTGATATTCTTCAAATGATCTGACAGTCAAGAATGTATTTCGGCTCTTCGACTCTCCAGACTTCAGAGATTTCAAATATCAAACTGACACTCTAGATTAGATGGCCCAGATACTCTTCGGACGATCTGACGCTTGAAGTCTTCTTCGGATGATCTTTCGGTTGCGATCTTCTTCGGATGATCCAACAGTCGATAATTTACTTCGGCTCTCCGACTCTCCGGGCATCGAGCTTTTCAGTTCTCAACTTAAAACTTGAAGTGATATTTTTTCGAAGCATAACCTCCTCACATCTTTAGACCCAAAAATAATGATGGTCATTTGATAAAGGTCTTAGATCAATGGCTTGATTTGTATGCGATGTTGTTTTACCTTGGTTTAAATCCAACGGCCCTCCAACTTTTCTTATCCTATCCTTCCACCTTATTTGATCTGACGGCTGACAGGTATTTAGATAATCAAGAACTCAACCTTTCTACCCTGTTTATCTTATCCTTCAATTAATTTGATCTGATGGCTGACGGATATTTGGGTGATCGAGATCTCAGATATCATCCCTTGTTTATCATGTCCTTCCACTAATTCAATCTGACAGCTGACGTGGTCTGCCAACTTTGTCTACCACATGTCCTTGTAGACATGGTCTCTTGATGTGGTTCTCCCTGATCTAATGATCATCGCATTTTCTCCAAATCTGATGGTCCTTATTGATTTCGGATTTTGGGCTTCAGGTATTTCAACTTTCAAGTTGCCCATTCTTCTGAAGTGAGATTCCCGAAAGGTAACCTCCTTGCAACTTTTGACGTGAACCAAATGTTGCTCATCGATCATGTTCTTAGATCATGCTCAATCTATCTATGGTGCTGCTCTTCTAGTTTATCCTATCCTTCCACTTAGAATGATCCAATGGTTGTCGGGTATTCGGATAATCGAATTCTCAACCATTTGGCCCTGATCGCATTTTAGTACTACGCTTTCCCTTCTGATCTTTGATCTCTCTGAATTAGAAGGTTTTCTAAGTGTTCAAAGGTCTCGACCTTTTCTTCTCCTGTGAGTCTGTCTCTTGGACCTCGTCTATGCATATGAAAACATTGTCTCTCCTGAGATTTGGCAATGGTGCTATCATCATTGCTTTCTTGTTTTTCTTGCCATCAATGACAAGAACACTCTTCTTGTAAAAATTCCAACAATCTCCCCCTTTGGAATTGATAGAAACCCTAAAAGGATACTTAGATCTCCAACTGTAGCACCCAGACCACTCCTTTTCTCCCCCTTTGAGATCAATGTCAAAGAAAACATGCTCCCCCTGAGCTGTTGTAGTACTTTTTGGAGGTATCATATATTCAACCAACACATACTCCCCCTGATAGGATGGACTCTCTTAGGTGAGAGAAGGGATGACACCCAGCTTCTGACGAAGATATTCAAATGGTGTCTTGGCTAGGGGTTTAGTAAAGATGTATGCAATTTGTTCTATGGAGGGAATATAATTCAGCTAAACAACTCTGTTTGTAACCTTCTCTTTGAGAAAATTATACTTTATTGGTATATTCTTCGTCTTTGAATGGAGAACGGGATTCTTTGAGACACTAATGGCACTGGTGTTATCACAGTGAAGTGGAATGGGATCAGTATAAGTTACCTTCAAATCTGCAAGAGTTTGTATCGTCCATAAGATTTGAGTGCAACATGTAGCAGCAGTAATGTACTCTACCTCTGAATTTGATAATGAAATAGATCCCTGATTCTTACTAAGAAATGCTACTAACGAATCACCTAAGAAGAATGCACCTCCATTGGTGCTCTTTCTCACATCCAAACAATTTTCCCAATGAGCATCTGAATATGCAGTTAATTGTAAATTCTGATTTCTAGGATACCAAAGACCATAAGTCATTGTACCCTTCAAATATTTGAATATCCTCTTGACAACTGCTAGATGAATTTGTTTAGGAGTAGACTGATAACGAACTACCATTCCAACATCTTGCATTATATCAGGATGGGATGATGTGATTGATCGATATGTTCTTTGATCAACATCAGATGAAATATCATCTTTACTGAGCTTGCAACCAACCACCATAGGTGTACTAACAGGAGAGGAATCTTCCATCTGAAACCTCTTTAACATCTCTTTCAAAAATTGTTCTTGAGAGATAAATATCCTTGCAGAACTCTGATTGATTCGTAAACCAAGAAAATATGACAGTTCTCCTGTCATGGACATCTCAAACTCAGTCTGCATTGAATTAGCAAACCACTGAACTGAAGAGTCATTAGTGCATCCAAAAATAGTGTCATGTACATAAACCAAAACAACTAATAAATCATCACCTTCATACTTTATGTATAGATTATTGTCAGCAATACCTTTCTTGAACCCTTTGTCCTGTAGAAATTTGTCCAGTCTATGATACTAGGCTCGTGGTGCCTATTTCAGTCCATATAAAGCCTTTTTCAACTTATAGACATAGTCAAAATTATCTGTCAGTGAAAATCCTTTAGGCTGCTCCACATATACATCTTCTTCTAGATCTACATTAAGAAATGTTGACATAACATCCATTTGATATACTTTAAAGTTCTTATGACAGGTATAGGCAAGAAACATTCTGATGTCTTCCAATCTTTCCACTGGTGCAAAGATTTCATCAAAATCTCGTCCTTCCACTTGTGCATACCCCTTACAGACCAATCCGGATTTTTTCCAAACAATTTGTCCTAGTTCATTCATTTTGTTCTTAAACACCCATTTGGATCCAATTACATTCTTATCTATAGGTCTAGGAAAAAGCTCCCAAGTATTGTTCTTCTCAATCTGATCAAGTTCCTCATTCATTGATTTTAACAAATTTACATCTCTACAGGCTTCATCAAATTTCTTGGGTTCCACCATGGATATGAAGGCTATATGTGATTGCTCGATGTCTTTGATTATCCTTCTCCTGGTTTGTACACCTTTGTCTTTCTCACCAATTCTCTGACTTGTAGGATGATTCTTTTGAGTAATTCTAGAGGAAGGATTCGATGTTGTTTGTTGATTTAAGTCTACCTGATTATTTGTATCTTCATCTAACTCAGAGTCTTTTTTTTTTTATTCTTGGACCTGTTCATCTTCAACTTCAACTGTATCCTCTGTTGTTGATTCAATATTGCTCACCTCTCTTACTGGGATGCCTTCATCAACTTTTATGTAAATGCAATCAACCAATTTATGAAGCCTCTTATTATAGCATCTGTATCCTTAACTATTTGTAGCATACCCTAATAAGATGCCTTAATCATCCCTGTCATCATACTTGCCAATGTTTTCATTATTATTCTTTATGTAGCACTTACTCCCAAAGACTTTGAAGTGTTTTATTGAAGCATGTCTTCCATACCACAGTTCATAAGGTGTCTTGTCACTGTGTGGTCTGAGGTGAGATTTGTTAAGAATATGGATTTATTTGTGTATTGCTTCTACCCAGTAGGTTTGCCAATGTTCTTCTCATTCATCATTGACCTGTCCATTTGCTGAATTATTCTGTTTTTCCTCTCAACCACTCCATTTTTCTATGGAGTTCTTGGGATTGTGTATTCTCTATTGATCCAATGTTTATCACAAAATTCCTTGAAATCCCTTGACATAAATTATCCTCCTCTGTCTGATCTTACAACCTTTAATCTGTTGCATGTTTGATTCTTAGTTAAAGCCTTAAATATTTTAAATTTCTCAAATCCTTCAGTTTTTTCTTTGAGAAAAGCAACCCAAGTGAGTCTGGAGTAATCATCAATGATCAACATGAAGTAGTTTTTCTTCCCCGTGCCTTCCTGTCTTGATGGTCCACATAAATCCATATGATCTAATTGGAGTGGTTTCTTTGTTGAAGTAGAGCTCTTGGATTTAAACTGTGCCCTGGTTAGATTTCCTACTTGGAAGGGTTTACACAGAATCTTGTGGCTTTGATATTCTTGGAAAATCTTTTACTGCCTCTAAGGATTTTATCCTTGGATCTTCTCTATAATTCTTCAGATGGCAATTTGCAGCTTTATGGCCGAAGTTATGACAGTTATAGCATTCAATCTCATTTTTAAATAGGTCAAAGTGATTGGTGAAACTTTGTCTACTCATTGGATGTTTAATTCTATGTTGCAAAGATTGTTTA
The DNA here is from genome assembly GCA_009831015.1 of Picea engelmannii. NCBI lineage: Eukaryota > Viridiplantae > Streptophyta > Pinopsida > Pinales > Pinaceae > Picea > Picea engelmannii. The sequence continues at coordinate 229,926 of ML786330.1, read as the reverse complement.
TTTATTGATCTCCTAAGTTGCATGTCTCTAAACTTAAATTGACAATTTTCAATCTTATGACCAAAATTAGAGCAGTAAAAATAGTAACCATGGAAGAAATTTTGGTACCCGAAGGATGGCCTTCTTCTTGGCATTTGTTGCTCCATCTTATGATATCTTTGTTTTTTATTAGGGATCATCCTGTCTTTATTATTTTTTGGTCGTGGAGTACTCACATGGTCTGATTGTCTGCTGACCTGGAACTTGATCATCTTTACTGGCTCTTTGCTTTCTGGATGTTTGTTGCTTGAACTACTTACATACATTAAACCAGTCTTCAACAAAGAAGATCTATGTTTGCTCAAAATGTCATTTAGTTATGTTGAGGCTTTAATGCTTGGAAGATTTTAGAGATATAATGCTTTAAACTTCTCCATCTCTTTCTTGTTTTTTACTACCTCTTCTTCCAAGGCTTCACATATTGACTTCTTCTCTGATAACTATTGTTTCAGAATGTCCTCTATTTTCTTTGCCTCTTCCAATTCCACTTTTAGTAGGGCAAAGTCTTCATCAAGTTTTTTACTGTCTTTCTCAAACTGTATCATCAATTGTTTTTGTTTTTTCTTCTTAGATCTGAGTCTAGCAATTTCTTCTAGGGAATTGATCAATTCTCCTTCCAAGTCAACCATAGTTTCTTCATCATTAACATCACTTCCTGTGATTTTATTAACATAATCCTTTTTGGCCATAAGCATAAAGTCATTAACCTTATCTTCACAAGAAGAATCACTATTTGTGTCTCCTGAAGAGTCATCATTGTTTACACATAAACTTTTCTTTTTACCAAATCTCTTGGATTTGTACTTCTCTTCACCTTCAGAGTTCTGGTCCTCCTTCTTGTGTGGACACTTATATGTAAAGTGACCTATCTTTTCACAGTTAAAACATTTTAAGGGAAACTTTCCTTGGTACTTGATTGATCCTTTCTTTAGTATTCTCACAAATTTTTCTTCAATTTCATCAGGCTCAGAATCCTCATTCTTTTCTTCTTTAAATGATGCTTCTCTAGAGGTGGGTTTATCCTTACTAATCCTCATTTCATAAGCAGTTAGAGTTCCTAGAATTTGATCAATAAACAAAGTCTTAAGATCATTCAGTTCTTCTATTGCATAAACTTTTGGATTAAATCTATTTGGTAAAGATCTTAAAATCTTCTGAACTAAAAATATGTCTTCAATCTTCTCACCAAGACTCTTCATGGCATTCACAAGTTCCTCAAATCTTAAGAAAAAATTATTAACTATTTCATCCTCATTCATCTTTAGTTTTTTAAACTGTAATCTGTAGGTTTGACGCTTGAGGTCCTCTTTGGATGATCTGACGGTTGCAATATTCTTCGGATGATCCGACGGTCAAGAATTTACTTAAGCTCTCCGCCTCTCCGGGCTTCGGGTATTTCAGTTCTCAACTTGAAACTTGAAGTGAGATTTTTCCGCAGCATAACCTCCTCACATCTTTAGACCTGAAACAAATGATAGTCGTTTGATCAAGGTCTTAGATCAACGACTTGATTTGTATGCGATGTTGTTTTGCCTTGGTTTAAATCCAATGACCCTCCAACTTTGATTATCCTATCCTTCCACTTTATTTGATCCGATGGCTGAAGGGTATTCAGATAATCGAGAACTCAACCTTTCTGCACCATTTATATTTTCCTTCAATTAATTTGATCTGACGGCTAACACATATTCGGGTGATCGAGATCTCAGATCTCATCCCTTGCTTATCCTATCCTTCCACTAATTTAATCTGATGGCTGACGTGGTCTGCCAACCTAGTCTGCCACATGTCCTTTTAGATATGGTATGTTGACGTTGCTCTCCCTAATCTAACAGTCATCACATTTTCTCCAGATACGATGGTCCTTATTCATTTTGGATTTTGGGCTTCGGGTATTTCAACTTTCAAGTTGGCAATTCTTCCGAACTGAGATTCCTGAAAGGTAACCTCCTTGCAACTTTTGACGTGAACCAAATGTTTTTCGTCGATCATGTTCTTAGATCGATGGATCGATCTATCTGTGGTGTTTCTCTTCTATCTTATCATGTCCTTCCACTTAGAATGATCCAATGGTTGTTAGGTATTTGGATAATCGAATTCTCAACTGTTTGGCCCTGATCACATTTCAGTGTTGTGCATTCCCTTATGAGCTTTGATCTCTCTGACTTAGAAGGTTTTCTAAGTGTTCAAAGGTCTCAACCTTTTCTTCTCCTGCGAGTCCATCTCTTGGACCTCGTCTGAGCATCTGAAAATACTGTCTCTCCTGAGCTTTGGAAATGGTGCTATCATTGTTGCTTTTATGTTTTTCTTGCCATCAATGACAAGCACACTCTTCCTGTAAACATGCCAAGACTACTCCCCTTTTAGTGAGTGGATCTTGACACATGTCTCAAATACTTGAGTATTCTATTGAAAGCAAACCATTATAGGTAGATTGACTAGTTATGGCTCTTATCAAAATTGGAAAGGAAGGCTAGTCCTAGTCAAGGTAGTTCTTGAAGCCATCCCGATCTATTCATGACATTATCTTTAATCCCAAAAGGAATTATGGGGAAAATCAAACAATGCTTTTGTTTTTTATAGTTTGGAGAGACTAGAAATAAAAAAATGGTATTAGTCTCTTGGAAAAGGTTAGAAACTCCAAATTCCATTGGAAGATGGGACCTAAAAAACATTTTTCTTTTCTATAAATCCTTGGCAACAAATAATGTTTGGGGTCTTATTCAGGGTACAGGACTGTGGGCACAAGCAATAAAGGCAAAATATTTTCCTCAAGTTTTTCGTGGCATATAAGTAGCACAATGTTTGTTAATATTATATCCATAGGGGGGTAGGGTATGTGCACCTCGATAGACGTTAGCAGTCAAATCGATGTGTAGAGGGGGTCCCTTGTCCCAAAAATAAGGGAGTTTCATACACCGATTTTATGTCTATCTTGGTCATGACCTTAAAATTAGATTATTATTTATTATAACTAATTGATGATATAAAATCCCATGAGAGAGGCTAGAAAGTGTCAATGCAATTTCAATAATAGAAGCTAGAAGTGCTAAGGCAATTTCAATGATAGATTTCTGCCTTTGACCACATTATGTGTTATGCCAACAACCACCATTAGGATATGGGGATACGTCACATGTGTTTGTTTACTTACCTACCAATGTCTCCCTTATCCAACTGACCACATCATTCCTTTGGTTGGTCCACACAAGATGTTTGTATTCATTGTTTATACCATTCTATCTCCCTTAACATGATGCCACCAACCACTCCACTCATTAGTGGATGAGGAATATAAAGCTAGTACCAAGCCTGGTTTCTGCCTACTTTTCTTTTGCTAGAGGACCTAACAATGACCATGAGTGTACCACCATCCTTCTAATTCTTATAAGCTTTTTATGGAGCATTAAAAGAGTCATCAATCCCTTTTTAAATCTTTCATTAAAATTTTCATGAATAACAATTTAATGTGAGAAAATATATTTCGTTAAATTTTTCATCAATAACAAGTTAATATAAGAAAATATTGGTAGATACTCCTACCTTGTAGCATCTTGGAATATAGTTTATTACTTCTCTTTAAGTTAATAAATATTGAATTTCCAAATTAGTTGATGTTGAATAAATATGTTTTTAGTTTTATTTTCACTAAAACAATTCCAAACAAAATCCAAACATGGATTCTATTGGTGTCTTATAAAGATTGAAAGGCAATACTTTAGTGTTCGACATTTTGTCGGATTTAGCATTACTTTACAGTTGGACAATGGCCAACCAAGACTACTACTTCCCAGTTGGACATCTTGTCCTTTAATTCTATGCAACTTTCACTCCATATGGAAATGGAACTGAAGAAAATTATGAAATAAAGCTCTAGAGTCAATAAGCTTTTGGTTTTGACAAGACATTTATGGAAAAATTGAAAAATTGTTGTTAGTCAAAATTTCATTCGTGTTTTTGGGTAGACATTTTTCCAGATCTAGCGTCACTCACATGGACATGTTGAACTTTGTTTTCTATGCCAGTAGCATTGCATAACCCATGTGAAAGTTCTTTAAAAAGTGTCGTATATGTAAATATATTGGCTCAATTGATTCTCATTTATAATTTTTCGAAATTGAGATTTATTATCTATTTTTTTTTATTTAAGTTGGACCAAGTCGGGCATGGATGTCTTTTACCCCCACAAATCTCCACAAATGGCTCCCACCTCAATTCCTCAATTTGAATTGAAATAAAAAAGATAATTTCTCCACTCTAGTGTTCAAACTAACTTAATCAACTATATTTTTCATTTATTTACAATAAACCTTTTAAATTGTGAAAAACATTCATTTCATAACATTAGCAATTGTTCTTACTAATGATAAGTCAATCAACTATAAGTAAATGATATATTTATTCTCACTTGAAGGGACTCTAATCCTTCACCATATATGTGTTTGGATAACCATATTGCCAGCAAACTAAAGATGGTTCTTAGTATCTTCCTCCCACTTCATATGAGCAAGAATCTTCTCTTCAATATATTTGATATTCTTAATGTATTTGTTGAATTGAGGTTTATAATCAAATAATATTTTTATTTAATTAAAATTAATAATATTTATATTTTAGTATTTTTCTAGGTTACATCAAGAAAATCCTCACATACTTCTCCTCATTTCGAAGATGGTATCTAAAGGTAAACCTTCGAATCTTTAGGACACAAGGCCCATCAAAAAGGTTTGAAGCCATTACAGCAATATATTCATTTAGCATGTCACTTGGGGAACTGAACCAGGTGGAGAGGATAACAATCATTCATTCCAAATTCACAGTAGACATGTTAAAGTCTGAGGAATTAGATACCTTAATCTACATTTCAAGAATGTAAAAAAACACTCTTTAAATTTTCATAATAAATTTTGTTTAAAAAATTATATAAATGTTATCAATATTTTTTTTGTATAGTTATAGATAAGAAAATTGAATAAGACATATTGATTTTAAGTTTAATATTATAAATAATAAATTAACAAGTGTATCAATTGAATTTTATTATTTTCTTATAATTAAAAATTATGTTATATGCAGTATTTGAATTAGAATTAGGAGGATAACATTTCCTCCTCTTTAATATCCAAATTAAACTTAATGAACAAGTTTACTTTGTTCATTTTAACAAATTTATATTACTAAATATATTATTTATAATTTTACTTATTTATTAAATACAAAATAAAATACTAAAATAAAAAATAATTAAAAAATAAAAATCATTTTTTTATAATAATGTATTTATTCTCGTAAAAAACCCTCAATTCTTCACCGTTTGAATAACCATATTCCCACCAAACCAAATAAATATTCATACATTATAAAAGAAAACAAATAAATTTTTATAATATATTATAAAGTAAGAAGTTAGATTCCTTAATTTTATATTAAATTTTGTTTAAAAAATTAAATATTAAAAGTGATATTTTTAGTTGATTTTTTTTCCCTAAATAACAACTTAAATAACAACTTAAGGTACAAGGCCACATCAACAATATACTCATTTTGTATGTGATATAGTTAGATATCATTAAAAGAGTGATCAAAGTGAGAGAGTGAGTCTGAGCGCTTCGAAACTCTAAGTGGTCCATTGATCAGTAATGGCTTCCCATATCGGAGGGACATCGCCCCCTCTTGATCATGATGCATGCACCTTCCAAGCCCCTGTCGCAACTTCTATTAAGCAGTTGAAGATGTCCCCTTCCAGATTCATGAAAAAGATAGACAAAATTCCAAAAAATTTGATCTCATATCCAACTGCAAGGAAAAAATCCCTTGCCCTAGCAGATCGTGGATTAATTAGACAATTCACTAGAATATGGCCTTCCCCAAAAACTGTAGACCTATGGTTGAATCAGAATTGGATCCCCCTCATCAAAGGATACATGAAACGGTTTTTTTTTTTTTTTGTGGAAGAAATTTTTATGCTTTCTTGTTCGAGTTCATGGAAGACAAAGATCTGATGTTTCACAATAGGCCATATTTTCTCCGGGCTAGAGGAATGTATTTGAACAAATGAACTCCTTATTTCAATCCATAAAATGATGTCCCCTCAACAGTTCCAGTCTAGATTTGTCTCCCCCACCTTCCTCTTCATTGTTGGAGCAATGATGCCATGCGTTGTATTGGTAACTTCCTTGGAAGGTACATAGATCAAGCATAACCTAAAGAAAATATGTACTCCTATGCATAGATCTGTGTGGAAATTGACTTGGAGAAAGGAATATTGAAGTCAATTGCAATAACCCTAGATAGTTGGAAGCATGTACAACAACTGGACTACGGACAATTCCCATTCAAGTGCAAAGTATGCCATGAATATGGCCATTTCATGAAAAAATGTAAGAAGGCTCCTTCAAAGCAACATGTAATAGGAAATCTGAAGCACAATGGAAGACAGTGTTAAAGAAATATGGGAATGCTACAAAAAATCAGGAAGGTCCTACAACCACGACTAGACCTCCAACACTAGGATTCACCCCCCAATATACCTCATATGACCCTCCCTCTTCGGAGAAAATCCAAATAAAAAAAAAATTGGCATTATCTCGCAGATGCAACATTAGGAAAACCCTGCAATGGAAGAAAACATTGGATTAGGAGAGGCAAGAAAGAAACAACCTCCAGCGTAGTCCCCATCAGAAAAATCTACCTATAAAGAGAAGCTAAAATCCAAAAACAGAGAAGAAAGGAAAGACAATGTTGGCAAAGCACATCAGGAAAATGTGGGATCAATGGAAATAGGGATGGAGGATGCAGAGCTAGCTTTATTTATTCCAAGGCCTCAGATTCTGACATAAATGTAATGCCCCTGTTTCCCCCAACTTGTAATTAATCATTAATTATGATTACCATGCTATGGCATGGGAATAATGTAAATGTATTATTATTTAGATTACCAATAAATGACTATGAGGGTGAAGCCTTGATGTATTGGCCATGATATCACTAGAGGAAAGAGTGAGGAAACTGTAGAAGGGGTTCATTATGTCAAAATGACCCAATTTCTCTTTGCTGAAATAATAAACCTTATCTGGATTCCAAGGAAAAATCAGTGAATGAAAGAAGGATTGGTGGATGAACAATCAACCACCCCCATGAATGGAAGAATGGAGGGTCTGGTTGAGGAGACAGAAGACTGTCAGCCTGAAGAACCACAGAGTCTTGAAGGCCCAGGATAACCCTTAAGGGCTCACGAAAGAGTCAAGTAATTATTTTCTTTATTAGAAAACTTTAAGGGATACTTGAGTCCAGAGGGAAAATGGACTGAAAAGATGGCAGAAATTGCCTAAAAAAGTGGGGCTTAATGAAGCCTATGATAATTAAAAGTGTTTATTAAATGAAGGATTTGGCATTGGGAGTACAATCTTCCATGACTAGAGACCTTCTGGAAGTAGTTGAAATCATCCTACTTGACCTATCATAACCGAAAAAAACTCCCTACTGGAGTAATCACTCTTTGTAAAATAAAATAAGTCATGTGGATTGAGAATGAACCTCAAGGGAGGAGTGGAATTACATGAGAAAAATTGAAATCTCGTGGTTGTGCTAAAGCAGTGTAAATCCATATTAGCTAAGGGCATGACTATGCACAAACATGCAAAGAGGTAAGTGGAACCCGACTGCACTACAGATAGGGATATAATGTTTGGTGCATGAAAATATGATGAAATGCATATCGCAAATATACAACACACATATGACATGCATATATACTTATATAGTCTGCCATTGAATGCAAAATATGATGATAATATGGTTAGTGATGATCTGACTATCGAAACATAAGTAAAGGGTTGATGATGTTGAGTACATAGTGCCTTATGAGGATAAGGTAGAAGGATTAATGAAATGTTGATCCTGAATGTGGAAAAGGAATTATTGGGGCACTTCTAGATGACCAATGGGTCAGGATGACATCTAGAAGTGGATGGTATCCATATAAGGTATGGCTTGGTATGTTCAAGTAGTAGTGAGAGGGAATCTAGAAAATAATTCCCTTGATAAAAAAGTTTGTTAACCAAAAATGGTTTGAGGCACGAAAACGAAGCTTGGTAAGTTCTCTTGTTGCCTTGGGCACTGTTGGAATTTTCCATATGGTATTTCAAGGTTGTTGAATAACTTTATACTAGTTGAGGAAAAATGCCTCCTTACTGGTTGTTGACGTATGGAAAGGGGGACATAGTTATGACTATGTCTAATTAAATCTTCATATGGATATCATGTGAATGATTGTAAGCTCTCAGCAGAGAGAGAAGCTTAGTGATGAGTATCTCCATGATATTTATCATAAGAATGATTGGAAAATCCTTGGGAGAAGGATTTGGAGGTTTGATATGTCCATGTGTATGAATTACATGAAAAAAAGTGCAAGCAGTGAACTTGCATGACAAATGTTTAGTTGTGTTTATTTATGCCTGAGTGCATGGATTTAATGCATCGTAAGGTTGATTGATCTAAGGACCGGTATTAAGACCAAATAGACATGAATGAATGATATTAAATGTGGAAGTGATGCACATGTATGATGCAAGATTAAATGAGCAAGGATGCTCTATTGTCAAGATAAGAGGAAAAATGATTATTCCTTTGAGCATCACATGAGAATGATTGTGAACAATCATGAGTTGAATGATTTTAATGTAAAGATGTATGTGAGCTGTGAAACATACATATGGTAGCTACACACATGCTCATGATTATGCATGTGGTTAAGTACATCATGGATGTAAGTTAACAAAACAAGGAATATGTGTGGATAAATAATCTAGATGCATAACAAAGATGCATGTTTATATTCCTTATAGAAATATCTGGTACAAAACTAAAGCTGACTCAAGGTTGAGGCCATCACAACTAGTGAAGAATATGCAATTGATGCACACCCCCCCTTCTCTCGTTCGAGGCTACACGACCTCCCAATTAAGGATATTAATCTCCTGAGATGAATTAGCTCTTTTGGGCCTTCAAAATCCCCTGGAACGAATTACACAGGTCCCTCTTTGCGTGTGACCTCAAGCTATGACCCAGGGCCTAACCTCTTGCGCACTTCGTAACTTCGGGTTTTGACATTTTGCAACATCTGCACCCTTTTCGTCTGAATCTCAAATCATGAACTCGCCTAGACATATATACGATCCTCGTCTCTCCCACAACCAACGGTAGTGATCCATTTGGACTATGGCCTTCGGGAGTTCCACACGTATTAACGCCCCTCTTCCCCCAAAGTATTTTTTACCCAGAATCTTAGATCAAGCATCACGCACCTCTCTTGATCAACGATTGAGATTCACCCTCACTCTGCTTCGGACGATCTCTCTTTCCCCTCGGTTCTTTTTCAAAGTTTCATGGACCGGTGACGTGTGTCCTTCTAGACCAATGGTCCAGATCTCTTCACTCTTCGTGACTTCATGGAAAACGACCTTCTGCTCTGCATAAACCTTCCAGATATATTCCCTCTGATTTATTTGATCTGCTGCCATGTATCCCCTATTCAACCAACTGCTTGGATTTACTTCGCACCTCACACCTTCGTGAAGATTTTCGTCTGCTTGGCGCAACTTCTCCGAATTGTGAACTTTCGAAGGAACTCACGGTTATCCACCACACACCTCTCCCAGATATGATGGTCTGGAACAATCTTGCTTCCTCCTGAAGGGATATTGAGCGTTAAATTGTTCAACCTTCATAGCTTCACTGCTTGTGAAGATTTCTCCTGCCAACTTCTCTTGACGTATCCTTCCCTCCAAACCTTCAACTCTCTCGATGATTTTCTTCAACACTTAGTTGGACCTCGAATCTATGCTCTCCATGCAACTAATTCTTACACAAGATTTAGCTTCTTGCGAGTGACTATGCACACCTTGAAGCATTCCCTTTGCACTCCTTGCAAATGGAAGTTTCACACTATCTCTTTTGAGCTCCTGAGTCAAAACAGACTCTGTCAATGCACTCCTTGCGGACTGTATGCACACCTTGCATGAACTAAATGAAGAGAAACAAGTGAAACTTATCCTAATGCTTCACAGTTTCATACATTCAATAACATAACTCATTCATTCATGAAAACAGAAAATAAATGAGAAATTGTTAACAGTAGCAACACCATGCACTGGTTCAATATCCCTCTGTTGTATTCCTTCAAATGTAAATGGCTACAATTCTGATAGAAAATACTTACATTTAATAACAACTATCTCTTACTAATCTGTAGCTATCCCTATTCAGGCATGCAATGCATCTACTTATACAAGAGGTCCTCTAGGGTTCCCTCCAACTGCCTATCTTATCGAAATAAAATCTTACAACTACCTAAGTCATATTACAATAAATGTCTGTGATAGACAATTAAGGCGAAAGTTCTAGCTCTACGCCAAAATCAAATAAACTAAAGGATGATATGATCTCTCCTAGTTTGACACGATCGTTCAACCTCTGACCATTGAAACTTCTCTGACTCGTCATTTACTCGGAATTTTTTTGAGATACACCATCTTTCAAAATTCAAAATTTTCTCAAAAGGTGCGCTAGGTGTTGTGTTGTCTTTCCATGTGGTATTTGTTGACGATGCTCCTGCATCATACTTGTCTGGGAAAAAAATTCATGGACTCCTCTCCATGATCTCCTGCACTAACCTTCCATGCTTCTGGACATTGACTTCACTTACCCAACTGGAATTTTCTATCAGGTGTCCCTTCCACTTGACCAAATATTCAAAATAGGTCTTCCTCCTAGTCTTCTTGCCAATCCTATGATCAATAATCTTCTACATCTGTGTATTTTTTGCTACAGGCATCTTCTTCTCCCACTGAACCTTCTCTTGGTCTTCTGATCTTTCTGTGCCATCTCCCCTGTAAGGATACAGGTCTGAAATGTTTAATATGGGTGATATTCCTACATCCTCTGGCAACTCTATCTCATAAGCATTGTTACCAAAATTTCTTAGGATCTTGCATGGTCCAATCTTCTTCAGCTTCAACTTGTTATATGTTCCTCTTGGGAACCTTTCCTTCCTCAATTGTACCAAAACTTGATCTCCCACTTCAAATTGAAATTCTCTTCTGTGTTGATAGGCTTTGTCTTTATACTCTTCATTATTGTTCTATAACTGCTCCTTGATTTGATTATGAATCTTCTGCATCTCTGCAGTGAAGCCTTCTACTCCAACGCTTCTGAATTCACTCTGCTCCATGTCTCTCAATTCAGATAACCCTCTTGGCATCATCCCATACACTATATGGAATGTGATTTTTCCTATACTTCTATTTGGTGATTCATTATATGCAAACTTTTCTTGTGACATAATTTGATCCCACTGACTGTGATGTTTAGTGACCAAACTTCTCAAAAAAATTTCCAAGCTCTAATTTACCACCTCAGTCTGTCCATCTGTTTGAGGGTGATATGTTGAACTAAAAGACAGTTTTTTCCCCATCTTCTTCCATAATGTTCTCCAGAAATGACCAACAAACTTAGTGTCCCTATCTGAGACAATACTCTTGGGAAATTCATGAAGTCTCAGAACTTCCTTGAAAAACAAATTTGCAATGTGTGTTGCATCATTTGTCTTCTGGAATGGGATAAAGTGTGCCATCTTCAAAAATCTATCAACTACCACAAATATGGAATCACTTCCTATTTGTGTCTGTGGTAATGCCAACACAAAATCCATGCTTATTGCATCCCAAGGCCTATCTAGAATAGGCAGTGGCTGATACAATCTAGTATTTTGTTTCTTTCCTTTTGCATACTAGAAAATATTAAATTTGTTTACAAAATTTTTCAACTCTGCTCTCATACCTGGCCAACAGTATGAATTGTTCAATCGTGCAAACATCTTGTCATGGCCAAAATGTCTTGCTAAGCCTCCACTGTGTTTTTCCTTCAGCAGATTTTCTCTCATCGGGCACCTCGGTATGCACAATTGGAAACCTTTAAACATAAATTCATCCTGAATCATATACTCTATCCACAGGCTTCTGTCTCTGAGAACAGGATTCACACATGATTCATATGCTTCTTTGAAATCTGGATCATCATTATAAATCTCCTTAAGGTGTTCAAACCCTAAGGTCTTGACCTGAAATTCCTGCAGAATCAGACATCTCGTGCTCAATGCATCAACAACTTTGCATTACCAGAAATATGTTTAATGACAAAATTGAATTTTTTCATAAACTCTATCCACTCAGCGTGTCTCTGGTTTAACTTCTCCTGTCTGGTTATGAATTGCAAAGCTTGGTTATCGCTATACAAGACAAATTCCTTTAGAACAAGGTAGTGCATCCATTTCTTCAAGGCTTGAATTATGGCATAAAACTCTTTATCATATGTGGAGTAATTTCCCTTAGTCTCATTCATATTCTCACTGAAATATGAAACAAGCCTATTATCTTGGCTCAATATGGCACCAATTGCAACTCCACTCGCATCACACCTTCCTTGAAATGTCTTCCCAAAATTTGATAAGACCAGAATTGGTCGTTCTATTATCTTCTCCTTCAATATATTGAAACTTTTCTCAGCTTCTTCTATCCATTTAAAATACTTGTGTCTTTTCTTCACCATATCCATCATTTTTGCACCAATCCCACTGAAATTTCTAATGAACTTCCGATAGAAACTCACTAATCCATGAAAGCTTCTCACCTCAAATACGCTCCTTGGTGATGGCCATTCTTTGATTGCTCTGACCTTCTCGGGTTCTATCTTCACTTCATTTGAAGAGATTACAGAACCCAAGTAAATGAGTCATGTCTTCATAAAAGAGGACTTCTTCAGATTTATCAACAACTTCTCTTGTTGTAGTCTCCTCATCACTAATGTTAGATGTCTCAAATGATCTTCTTCAGTTTTACTGAAGACTAATATATCGCCCAGATATACAATCACAAACTTACCAATTAAATCCTTCAACACTTCATTCATCAGTCTCATAAAATTACTTGGGGCATTTGTTAAACCAAATGGCATAACAAGCCACTCATACAACCCCTCATTTGTCTTAAAGGTTGTTTTCCACTCATCACCTTCTCTCATCCTTATCTGGTGATATCCACTTTTCAAATCTATCTTTGAAAAATAATTTTCTCCACTTAAGAAATCCATTAAGTCATCCATCCTTGGAAAAGGAAACTTGTACCTGATGATGATCTTGTTTATGTCTCTTGAGTCTATACACATTCTCCATCCTCCATCCTTCTTTGGACTCAACACAATTGGTACTGCGCATGAACTCAAGCTTTCTCTGACCAAACCCTTGTCCAATAAATCCTAGACTTGTCTTTTCACCTCCTCGTTCTCTTGAGGTGTCAATCTGTATGCTGCTTTGCTCGACAGACTAGCTCCTCATATCAAATCAATGTGATGACTGATACTTCTAATGGGTGGAAATGAGTTTGGTAACTCATCCATTACTATGTCAGAAAATTTCTCCAATAGTTGTTGAACTTCCTTAGGCAATTCATCCATAGAAGTGCTTGTAAGGAAAACTCTGGGTTTCCTCACCACAACAAACTGCATCTCCTATTCCTTCTTCACTTCACTCGAGAGTTCCTTCCCACTCATGAGAAGTATTCTTGTGTTGTCTTCTTCCTTTACTCTCTTCCCTTCTATTGGAAGAAACATGTGTGTTCTACCATTATTTTCCAAAGTGTAAGTGTTCCTTCTCCCATCATGAATGACATTCCTGTCAAACTGCCATGGTCTCCCCAACAAAACATGACATACATCCATGGGAATCACATCACACAGAATTTCATCTCTATATCCTCCTATTTTAAATTCAACCAAGCATAGTTTAGTTATTGTTACCTGATGACCTTTCTGCAGCTATGACACCTTATACGAACTCAGATGTGCAGTTGTCTCCAAATCCAATTTCTCCACCATCTCTGTGGATACTAAGTTATCAATGCTTCCACTGTCAATGATCAACTTGCATACTTTGTCCTTAGTCTTGCAAGTTGTCCTGAACAAATTGTTCCTCTGCACTAGCTTCTCAACTTCTGGTTCTGGTTTCAAGAGAACATTCTTCAACATCGGATATTTTCTATCCTCTGCACCTTCTTCTTCAACATTCCTTTTATGTGCTTCTGAAAAGTGAGCTTTTCCTCCTTCTTTCATTCTCTCAGGGCATTCCCAAGATTTGTGTCCTGTTTTTCCACAGGTATAACATCTTATCTCTCCCCCTCCATTTCTTCCTCTTCCTCTGGAAAAATAATTTCCTTCACCAGTTTGTCTCCCTCTAGAGCTTCCTCCTATTTCTGAGTGACTATGGGTCTTCTCATCCTCACCCTTGGGCTTTTGTGCCTTATCATGGGCAACTCCCTTACCTCTATTTCGGCTTCTGCCTCTACTCCGCTGGCTTTGTTTTCTGGCCAACTTCTTCTTTGTTTTCAGTGCATATTGATATGCCTCCTCTACTGTTCTCACCGACATCATGCTGATTTCATCCTAGATATCATATATTAGGCCATTTATGTACCTAGAAACTTTCTCTTCTTCTCTCTCCCTTTGTCTAGTCCTGATGTTCATCTTGTAAAAATCTTTTGTGTACTCTTTCACTGTCATTCCTTTCTGTCTTAGGTTTTGCATCTTCCTGAACAAATTTATCTGGTAATCCTTGGGCATGAACTTAGCCTTCAACTCGGATACCATTATATCCCAACTCTTAATCTTTTGCTTACCTTTGCTTCGTCTATTAGCCTATAGTTCATCCCACCACAATGTTGCATGTCCTTTCAACCTAGTGACAACATGTCTCACCTTCCTCTCCTCATCGACATATTCATAGTCAAAATACTTGTCCATGGACCTTATCCAATCCAGTAGCTCTTCAACATCTAGATTTCCTTCATACATTGGGATGTCTATTGTTTCTCTAGCTCCCAAATTCAGAACAACTTTCAACAAGTGTTTTTTAGCAGCATATGCCCCTATAGCTTCCTCAACCTCTGTTTCTTCACTTTTTACCTCACTGACGTCTCCAGTGTCAGGTGCTCTCCTCTGCGTTGCTTCCATCGCTTCCAATATTGCACGTAGTTCTCTCATTTACCTTTTGACTGATCAATTGGCCACAGGCAACTATGTTTGTCTCCTAGGTGGCATTATGTTGATGTATCTGATACCACTTGATGATATCAACCTATTTCCTTGTCTCCTTTCTCTACAAAAATCAATTCTGTGGGCTTTGATACCACTTGATGCACACCCCCCCTTATCTCCTTCGGGGCTATGCAACCTCCCGGTTAAGGATATTAATCTCCTGAGCTAAATTATCTCTTTCAGGCCTTCAGTATCCCCTAGAACAAATTACATAGGTCCCTCTTTGCATGTGACCTCGATCTATGACCCAGGGCCTAACCTCCTGCACGCTTCGTAACTTCGGGTTTCGACGTTCTGGAAAAAACTGCACCCTTTTCGTCTGAATCTCAAATCACGAACTCTCCTAGACAAATATACTATCCTCATCTCTCCCATAGACAATGAATGTGATCTATTCGGACTCCGACCTTTGGGAGTTCCGCATGTATTAACGCCCCTCTTCCCCCAAATTATTTCGTACCCAGAATCTCAGATCAAGCGCCACGCGCCTCTCTTAATCGACGATTGATATTTTCCCTCACTCTACTTTGGACGATCTCTCTTTCCCCTCGGTTCTTCTTCGAAGTTTCTTGGATCGGTGATGCATGTCCTTCCAGACCGACAGTCTAGCTCTCTTCGCTCTTCGCGAATTTGCGGAAAATGACCTACTTCTCTGCATAAACTTTCCAAAGCTCTTCCCTTCGATTTCTCTGATCCACTACCACATATCCTAGCTTCAACCAATGGCTTGGATTTAATTTGCATCTCGCGGCTTCGTGAATATTGTCGTCCGAAGGAACTCACGGTTAACCACCATGCACCTCTCCCAAATCTGACAGTCTGGAACAATCTCACTTCCTTGTGAAGGTATCTTGAGCGTTAACTCATTAAACCTTCAAAGCTTCACTCCCTATGAAGATTTATCCCTCCAAATTCTATTGACGTATCCTTCCCTCTGAACCTTCAACTCTCTTGAGGGTTTTCTTCAACACTTAGTCAGACCTCGAATCTGTGCTCTCCCTGCAACAGATTCTTACACAAGACTTATCTTCTTGCGAGTGACTGTGCACACCTTGCAGCAGTCCCTTTGCACTCCTTGCAAACGAAAGTTGCACACTATCTCTTATGAGCTTCTGATTCATAACAGACTCTGTCAACGCACTCCTTGTAGACTGTATGCACACCTTTCAAGAACTCAATGAAGAGAAACAAGTGAAACTTATCCTAATTCTTCACACTTTCATACATTCAATAACATAACTCATTCATTCATGAAAACATAAAATAAATGAGAAACTGTAAACAGTAGCAACACCATGTGTTGGGTCAATATCCCTCTATTGTATTCCTTCAAATGTAAATGGCTACAATTATGATAGAAACTACTTACATTCAGTAACAACTATATCCTACTAATATGAAGCCAACCCTATTCATGTGTGCAATGCATCTACTTATACAAGAGGTCCTCTACGGTTCTCTCCAACTACCTATCTTATTGAAATAAAATCTTACAGCTACCTAAGTCCTATTACAATAAATGTATGTTACAAACAATTAAGGTGAAAGTTCTATCTCTACACCAAAATCAAATAAACTAAAGGATGATCTGATCTCTCCTGGTTTTACGTGAGCATTCAACCTATGACCATTAAAACTTCTCTGACCATCATTTACTCGAAAGTTTTCTAAGATACACCATCTTTCAAAATTCAAAATTTTCTCAAAAGGTGCGTTAGGCGTTGTTCTGTCTTTCCATGTGGGCTTTGTTGACAATGCTCCTACATTAGCAATAAGGAAGTTACATGCTGAAGGAACTCCTTGTGAAGGAACGGGGTAAAGACTCTGTCAGTAGAAAAAATCACAACCTTAAGGATTGTTGAGAATTGAGCAGTGGGTTGCAAGCATATGTATATATATAAGAATCTTGGATTACATTCTAAAACAAAATATATGAGTGGAAAACTAACAAATGAATGTTGACCATTCTGATAACTGAATGGTAATGTGCAGAATGCACAGGATCACGATTCATTATGAACAAAAAGATCTTCTATTGGAGCATGTTGATGTATCCAATAGGTTAGGAAGAGCCTAACCAAGGTTTCTCAAGGAAAGGAGCAGAAAGATCCTAGTAGGGAGTAGATTGCATAATCAAAGAAGAAGGAAAAGGGAAAATACTATTCTCACATTGAAAACTCTGAATTGTTTAACAAAGTTGTAATCTTAAAAGAACAATCGTGGAAACATGTACAGCTGGAAAAATGAAAATAGATAGATAAGTAAGTTTGAATGAATAGGATTGGTTGAGACATATTAAGTAAATGTGGTGAGGAATTGGAGTAACTCAATTGGACTGGAAGTCCAAGACTGTGTAGAAGGAGTTGGACCAAGGAAGAGTTCATTGACCCCTTCCTTGTTGATTATTGTATTTCTTTGGTATGAGAGATTGATTTACTAATAAAAGTAAATGTTTTGACATCATAGTGATGATGGTTTTATGACTGTAGAAAAAATTGAGAATTGCTTGTGTTTCACTCATGGAAACATTAAGGATAGTGTGATGAAGTGCATAAATATATGCTACGACATATCTAAAAATGTTTTATTGATTTGAAGGCTATTATATGAGCATTTTGTTGGACAACTGAGAGGGGGGGTGAATAAGTTGTTACCATGCTTAAACAATTATGCTTATTTTAAACTCTTTACAGAGCACTCAATGACAATCACAATAATGCAGGGAGGTAAGCAATAGAACATTCAACATCAATCACACACATGAAATATACAGTGACATATATTTCCTGAGGAAACCCATAGAGGGTAAAAACCTCTTCTTCTTGATATGATAAGTAATCTTTATTTTATGTACATTATCATTCTTATGAGCACCAACTCATTGTGAGGCTACCACCTCTGTTTTGCAAGCTGCAACTTGTTGAGAGCACCAACTCTCTGGTTTCTCTAGCACCCACTAGAAGGAAGCACCAACTCCCTAGTTTCTCTAGCACCCACTAGAAGGAAGCACCAACTCCCTAAGTGATCCATCACCAAATAGATGGAAGCACCAAATTCGAGTCACATAGGGACCGACCTGTATAACAGAGAACAATAGTTCTCCCTTGCACCACCCTGCCACCCTAGTTTTTCTGGCTGCAACTAGATGGAAGCTACAACTCCCTGTGTTCAAGTACCCACTTGAAACTCTGAGGAAACCAGTCCTCCCTATCACCTCCCTACCACCCTGAAATATTAATCTTTGATTTTTACAACTTTATCATAGTGGTACAACATTTATCTATGGCTTACCAGTCTCATCACTGTTCTGCTACACTGCTCTGCTCTGCCTACATCAGTGTCTCTCACCTCCTGTCTGTTGCGCTTTTTGTTCTTCTCTCAGATATACATTTTTTTTCCTTGCTTCTTCTGTGCTTCTTCTCCTGCACACTGCATGCTTCTACCCACATGAATCACTCTCAATAGCAGCCCCCAACTCTTCTATGTTCTTCATTTTTATACTCTTTGTGCACCTTTTGCATCCTTCATGTGCAATACCTATGTATGCTCTTCACAATGTCATTGTTCTTCCCTATAGGTTTTTCACTACAATGCTTCCTTAATCCTTCATAGATTTACAACATAATCACTTCACTTCTTTGTTCTGCATGCATTTCTCACATCGAATCATCTCCTGATCATCATGGCAACTCTTCATCTTCTCTAGCAGTTATGTTGCCTGTGAGTTCATCATCAGTGGTCATTATGCTGAGATTCATTAACTTCTTTGACAATGGAGACTCTTCGTCTTCTCTGTTAGTTATAGCCAGTCAACTATGGCTTCTTTGGCTTTTAGCCCCTTCCTTTGCGTGACCACCGACAGTGACCAAGTGATTATTCAAAAGGCACTTCCCAATTTCTCTCTAGTGAGCACTGGCTCCATTTCATGATATGAAATTGGGCTATGAGCTTCATGTGACCAAGCGATTGTAGGCGCGTCCAAAGGTGGTTTGGACCAAATTTCTTTTTTCCCCGCAATTCACCATGAGCATCCATGCATCCTTTCTCCAAAACCATGGTTTCAATTGCGGCCCACTCATGAAAAATTAAGGCCCGAGCATGTTCTAGCCCTGCAATGGAGCACGGTCGTCGATGTCATGATATTGACGGTGCTCTTGAATGGATGGTTCAGATATGTCCTCTCAAGTCTGTGGACCAGATCTCTCCTTCCTCCATCAATGGTTGAGGTTTCCTTTGTGATCCGGACTCTGGGAGTTTCAACTCTCAAACCCTGTTGTTGTTGATTGGATATCTTCTAGAATGGAAGATTTGCTGACATCTGTCCTCTTCAATAGATGAATATGCCTTCTTTCCTTTTTCCACATGCAATCCTTGGTCTCGACGATCAAATGACACATGTCCCTCCAAACCAACGTATGAGATCGATTTCGTGATCCGGGCTCCGGGAGTTTCAATTATCAAGTTCTTGTTTTCTCCTGGAGCATTTCACCCGGAGTCCACGATCCAACGATGCGTGTCCCTCTCGGATCAACGATTGAGATCTCCTTCATGTCTTCGGACTTCAAAGATTTCAATTCTCAAACTCTCATTCATCCTTCCTTTTCTTTTTCCCAGAGTTGACAATCCACTAACGCATGTCCTCTTTAATCCAACGACTATCCTCCACTCTGAGACTTTGTCCTTCAGGACTTTGGGTCTTTGGGTGAGTATTGGTAGTAAAAATCCTGAAGAAAAATTCTCGGAGTGATGTAACTCTTGCGTCACTCGATGATGTGTCATGAGCTGAGCAGCTCCCACATGTCACCCAGATTTGTGATTTCCATGTACCTGAAATGCCAAATCAACTTGACACTTGTCATTGTCTGATTGCGCCATGTGTACTTGTTGACGTAGTCTACCACCTATCCTTCCTAACGTGGTCTGTTGACGTGGTCTGCCACGATATAATGGTCATTGTTTGATCTCCAGATCTGACGGTTGATGGAACTTCGCATTCCAGAGATTTCAAATCTCAAAATTTGTTGAGATTAAACTCCTCGCATCTCTATATCCAAAGTGAATGTTGTTCATTTGATCAGGATCTTGGATCGACAACTCGATCTTTCTATGATGCAACTTTTCTAGCTTATCCTATCCTTCCACTCAAAATTGATCTGACAACTGTGATCAAATTGTGACTTCGCATGTCGGGTGTTTGAACGTGAGCCAACCCTGAATCTTCCAAATCTCGATATCTGAAATACTCTAGATCAACAGCCCACAATGCTCTGTGATCCAATGGTCCATATATTATTGGGAGTTCATGTTTCACGAGTTCCTATAACTCTTAACTTTGAATTTTCCAGTTCACGAGTCAACAAAATGTTGATCTCTTGCCACGTGTCCTCTGGATCCAATAGTTCAGATCTTATCGCGATTTCACGTTTCTCGAGTTCCTACAACTCTTACCTTTGACTTTTCTAGTTCACAAGTCAGTGAAATGATGATCTCTCACCACATGTCCTCTGGATCCAATGGCTCATATCTTATCATTATTTCACATTTTGCGAAGTTGGAGGATGGATATCGGCCTTATCCTCTTCGTAGTTATACTGGATCCGATGATTTTTGGTCCTCAATGCTCAGATCCAACAAATCAGATCTGTACTTCTCCTCTGCGCTTCCTCTAGTCACTGGACTCTGATCTAACGGACATCGGGTATTCGGGATTGGTGATCCAACGGCCACTGTCGCTCCTCCTCCTAAGCTTTGGCTTTCTCAAATATCTAAGTGTCAAAGGCCACGACCTTTGATCCTTCTGCGAGCCTCGATGTATGGGATCTCGTCTACACATATAAGAATGCTATCTCTCCTGAGCTTTGATCACTGCATATTGTTTTCTTCTTCACCTTAGCTTACGTTCTTCTTATTTCACCATTGATGCAAACTCTGATCTTGCCATCAATTACAAGCACACTCTACCTGTAAACATGCCATCGTTGTTGTTGTTCTTTCCTGTAGACATGCCATCGTTGTTGTTGTTCTTTCCATCAATGACAAGCACACACTACTTGTAAAGATGTCAACAATCGCCCCCTTTGGCATTGATGGCAACCCTGAATGGTTGCACTAATCTTTTTGGACCTCCAACTATAGCATCTAGACCACTCCTTTTCTCCCCCCTTGACATCAATGTCAAAGAAAACATGCTCCCACTGAGTTGTTGCAGTACTTGTCGTAGGTATCAGATATTCAACCAATAAATACTCCCCCTGACAGGATGGATTCTCTTATTTGTATCTAACCCACAATCTTCTCCTTCTTATTCTTGGACCTGTTCATCTTCAGCTTCAGCTGTGTCCTCTGTAGCAGACTCAATATTGCTCACCTCTCTCATTGGGACTCCTTCATCAACCTTTTCTTGTCATAACTGAATGACTCTCCCTGTCACGCTTCTTTGATATTTTATTACAGTAACTTCATTTTTCTTCCATGATGCCTATAATCCAAGGCTTTTATGACCATATTCATTACAAGAAAAAACCATTACAAACACTCTCACACCTTTTTTCCCTTTTTACAAATGAAGGACCTGTGTTAGACTTCTTTGGAGTACTGATTTCTTCCTTGTTGTATCCAAGACCGGATTTGTCATTTGGTGATCTCTGACTATCCAAGATCTCATCCAGGGTCATGGAGTTGTTCAAGAACTTGATTTGGTTGTTTGACTTCTCAACCTTTACAACTTCTACTTCTGTCTTATGACATGATTCTTCTTCTACTTCTTATTTTCTTGCATGGGAGGATTCAATATCAACATCATTATCTGTCCTTATGACTTTAGCCACCACTTGTCCTGAGTTTACATTTTTCACCTTACAATCTTTGGAAGTGAACACCTCTTCATAGCCTCTATCACACATTTGACTTATATTGAGAAAATTATGTTTCAAATCATCTACAAGCAGATCATCCTGAGAATCTCCTTTGCCATTGCTCAAGCTCACCATCCCTTTATCCTTGATTTTACTTGGTTCATCATTTTCAAAGATCACATTTCCTGGTTTGATTTTTCTTATAAGAAGAAGCTTATCCTTTTCTCCAGTCATGTTCTTGGAACATCCACTGTCTATATTCTAGGAGTCCTTTTGTTTTTGATTTGAAAGTACTAGACCACATTTTTCGCTATATTTCCTTTTTCATGTGTTGGCCTTTCTAGCTAAGAGCTTTATCCTTGGATCTGCTTTGTAATTATTCAGATGGAAGTTTGTAGCTTTGTGGCCGAAGTTATGACAGTTATATCATTCAATATCATTCTTCAATAGGTCAAAGTGATTGCTGCAACGTTGTCTAATCATTGACTATTCATTATTTCTTGACCTCCTCAATTGTATATCTCTAAAATTAATTTGACCATTTGCAATCTGTGGTTGTTTGTTACTTGGTTGTTGTTGAGGAAAAGATATGAATCGATCTTACTCAAGCATCTTTAGACTTTACTTGGATAAATTAAAGTAGACAGGAATATCACCCTATGTTTATAGCCAACAAAAATAACATCCTAACTCACAAGTATTAATTACGAGTGCTTAGGCTAGTCTTTTATCAACAAAAAGCTTGCTGGAAATTCACTTTTTATGCAATTTTTTGAATATATCAGTTATTGAAATAAATGTAAGGACACCAAGATCATAATCAAGACAATTGAGACATAAAGAAATCCTTTATTTCATTCCAATTCACCAAAGATTCATTTTCTTTACAAAATCCCATACAGAAATCTTGGACCAAAGTCAAACTTAGACATCCCCGATGAAACATACAAAAGGACCTCTGACATAAAACCAAAACTGATCTCTAAAAACTAGATCAGCTTGCCACAGATTGTTTCCCACTGAACTCTGCACAATAGCCTTTATCAGTCATGAAAATTAATTCACAAACAAACAAGTCTACACAGACTATCAAAGATAGATCAACCCCTCTGAAAAACAAGTGTCTGAATGATTTGATTCAGCCCTGAATGTTTCTGTCTGAAAAACAAGTGTCTGAATGGCTTGATTCAACCCTTGATTAATCATTTCTTTAGTCTTCTCACAATTTTTTCTTCAATTTCATCAGGCTCAGAATCCTCATTCTTATCTGCTTTAAATGATGCTTCTCTAGAGGTGGGTTTATCCTTACTAATCCTAATTTCATAAGCAGTTAGAGTTCCTAGAAGTTGATCAATAGACAAAGTCTTAAGATCATTCAGTTCTTCTATTGCATAAACTTTTGGATTAAATCTATTTGGTAGAGTTCTTAAAATCTTCTGAACTAAAAATACGTCTTCAATCTTCTCACCAAGACTCTTCATGGAATTCACAAGTTCCTCAACTCTTAAGAAAAAATTATTAACAATTCCATTCTCATTCATTTTTAGTTGTTCAAACTATAATCTGTAGGTTTGAATCTTTGGATCCTTTACCTTCTCATTACCTTCATAACCGCTAATGATTTTGTCCCATATTTCTTTGGTAGATTCTAAGTGCATAACTTTTACAAAATCTGCTTCTGGAAGACCACTCAGAATAGAATTCATAGCCTTAGCGTTGAAGCTGAATTCTAGCTTGTCATCCTTATTAGCTAGTACAACTGGCTTTACATAACTAGTCTCTACCACATCCCAGACATCTGCACCTAAATCCTTTATGTAGGTTCTCATCCTAACTTTCCAGAAGGCAAAGTTTGTTCCATTGAATAGGGGGGCCTTATTCGTTGAAGTTCCTTCATGAATTGTCATGTTTAAGCTTACTGATTTACCTTTAAATAAAAGGAACTCACTTTGAGACCAATTATTGGAAATACTAAGACNGGGGGGGGGGGGTGAATCAGTTGTTATTGTGCTTAAACAATTTTATGCCTATTAAAATGTTATTAACCTTCTCCAAGTGATCATCAAGATTATGCAAGTCATGAACAACAGAAATAGTAAACATCAATCACACATATGACATACACAGAGACAGATATTCATGAGGAAACCCATAAAGGGAGAAAACCTCTTCTTCTTGGAATGATAAGAAATCTTTTATGTTCTATACATCATCAATCTTATGACTACCAACTCTTTGTGAGGCTACCAGCTCTATTTTACAAGCTACAATTTGCTGAGAGCACCAACTCTCTGGTTTCTCTAGCACCCACTAGAAGGAAGCACTAACTCCCTGAGTGTTCCAACACCAACTGGATGGAAGCACCAACTTCCAGTCACACAGGCACCAACCTGTATAACCGAGAACAATGGTTATCCCTTGCACCACCCTACCACCCTGGTTTTTCTGGTTGCAACTAGATGGAAGCTACAACTCCCTGTGTTCAAGAACCCACTTGAAACTCTGAGGACAACAGTCCTCCCTAGCACCACCCTACCACCCCGAAATATAAATCTTTGCTTACTGGAATTTATTACAGTGATACAATATTTATCAATGGCTTACCAGTCTCATCACTATTCTGCTACACTGCTCTGCTCTACTTGCATCATTGTCTTGTTGCTTCTCGCATCTTTTTGCGCACCCCTTTTCAGCTTCTCCTACAACTTTCATGCTCTGTGTTGCCTCTTCATCCTTTGCACTGCGTCTCTGATCTTCACTTCAAGTCATTCACCACTTCTCTTCCTACTAACATACCACACTTTAGAAGAAGCATTCGCTTTTCACTATTTTGCATGTCTTTTCTCACGCCAAGTCATCTGTCAGATCATAATTCGATCTCTTCACCTCTCTGGTGGTTATTCTGAATCTATTCATCATCAGTGGTCATTCTCCCAAGATTCTTTGGCTTCTATGGAATTTATCCTGAGCCTGATCATCACTATTGGGTGTTATCCTGAGATTATTTTGCTTCTCTGGCAGTCGCCACTCTTCATCTTCTCTAGTAGTTACAGTCAGTCGTTTTTGGATTCTAATCCCCTTCCTTCACATGACCACCAGCGGTAACCAAATGCCTTTTCAAAGGGTGCTTCCCGATCTCTGTCTAGTGAGAGATAGCTCTGTTTCTCAATATGACCTTGGGCGATGAACTTCACATGACCATGTGATTGCGGGCGCATCCATAGGTGGTTTGAAGGAAACCCTCTTTTCGCCCCGCAATTCACTACAAGCCTCCACACATCCCTTCTCCAAAACCGTGGTTTCGATTATGGCCCGCTCACGAAAAATTAAGACTCGAGCATGTTCTGACCCCGCAATGCGATGGGACTGTCGATCTCACAATATTGATGGTGCTCCTGAACTAAAGGTTCAGATTTGTTCTTTCACAATCTGAGAATTAGATCTAACCTCCCTAAATCAACGGTTGTGATTTATTTTGTGATCCGGGCTTCTGAAATCTCAAATCTCAAACTTACGCTCTGGATCTGATGACTGATATTTACTTCGGATGATCCGACTGTCGATTCGTCTCTTCTGGATCAGACGACCCGGATTCACTTCGGACGATCTGACGCTTGAGATCTTCTTCGGATGATCTGACAGCTATGATCTTCTTTGGATGATCCGACAGTCGATAATGTATTTCAGCTCTCTGGCTCTCCGGACTTCGGAGATTTCAAATATCAAACTGACGCTCTGGATCAGATGGCCCAGATTCTCTTCGAATGATCTGACGCTTGAGGTCTTCTTCGTATGATCTGATGACTGCAATCTTCTTCAAATGATCCAATGGTCGAGAATTTACTTCGGATCTCCAACTCTTCGAGCTTTAGGTATTTCAGTTCTCAACTTGAAACTTGAAGTAAGATTTTTCTGGAGCATAACCTCCTCACATATTTAGACCCGAAACGAATGATAGTCGTTTAAACAAGGTCTTAGATCAACGACTTGATTTGTATGTGATGTTGTTTTTCCTTGGTTTAAATCCAATGACCCTCGAACTTTGCTTATCCTATCCTTCAACTTTATTTGATCCGACGACTGACGGGTATTTGGATAATCAAGAACTCAGCCTTTATTCCCCGTTTATCTTATCCTTCAATTAATTTGATCCGATGGCTGACAGATATTCTGGTGATCGAGATCTCAGATCTCATCCCTTGCTTATCTAGTCCTTCCACTAATTCAATCTGACAGCTGACATGGTCTTCTGACGTGGTCTGCCAACTTGGTCCGCCACATGTCCTTGTAGACATGGTATGCTGACCTTGTTCTCCCTGATCTAATGGTCATCGCATTTTCTCCAGATCCGATGGTCCTTGTTCATTTCAGGTTTTAGGCTTCGGTTATTTCAACTTTCAAGTTTCCAATTCTTCCGAAGTGAGATTCCCGAAAGGTAACCTTCTCACAAATTTTGACGTGAAGCAAATATTGTTCGTCGATCATGTTCTTAGATCGATGGCTCGATCTATCTGCGGTGCTTCTCTTCTAGCTTATCCTATCCTTCCACTTAGAATGATCCAATGGTTGTCGGGTATTCGGATAATCGAATTCTCAACCATTTGGCCCCGATCACATTTCAGTGTTGTGCTTTCCCTTCTGAGCTTTGATCTCTCCGAATTAGAAAGTTTTATAAGTGTTCAAAGGTCTCGACCTTTGCTTCTCCTGCGAGTCCGTCTCTTGGACCTCATCTGCGGGTCTGAAAACACTATCTCTTCTGAGCTTTGCCAATGGTGCTATCATCGCTGCTTTCCTGTTTTTCTTGCCATCAATGACAAGAACAATCTTCCTGTAAACATGCCAACATTACTCCCCTTTTAGTGAGTGGATCTTGACACATGTCTCAAATACTTGAGTGTTCTATTGAAAGCAAACTATTATGGGTAGATTGACTAGTTATGGCTCCTATCAAAATTGGAAAGGAAGGCTAGTCCTAGTCAAGGTAGTTCTTGAAGCCATCCCGATCTAGTCATGACATTATCTTAGATCCCAAAAGGAATTATGGGGAAAATCAAACAATGCTTTTGTTTTTTATAGTTTGGAGAGACTAGAAAGAAAAAAATGGTATTAGTCTCTTGGAAAAGGTTAGAAACTCCAAAATCCATTGGAAGATGGGGCCTAAAAACCATTTTTCTTTTCTATAAAGCCTTGGCAGAAAATAATTTTTTGGGTCTTATTCATGGTACAGGATTGTGGGCACAAGCAATAAAGGCAAAACATTTTCCTCGAGTTTGTCATGGCATATAAGTAGCACAATGTTTGTTAATATTATATCCATAGGGGGGTAGGGTATGTGCACCTCCATAGACTTTAGCAGTCAAATCGATGTGCAGAGGAGGTCCTTTGTCCCAAAAACAAGGGTGTTTCATACACCAATTTTATGTCTAGCTTGGTCATGATCTTAAAATTAGATTATTATTTATTATAACTAATTGATGATATAATATCCCATGAGAGAGGCTAGAAAGTGCCAAGGCAATTTCAATAATAGAAGCTAGAAGTGCTAAGGAAATTTCAACGATAGATTTCTTCCTTCAACCACATTATGTGTTATGCCAACAACCACCATTAGGAGATGGGGATACGTCACATGTGTTTATTTACTTACCTACCAATGTCTCCCTTATACAATTGACCACATCATTCCTTTGGTTGGTCCACACAAGATGTTTGTATTCATTGTTTATACCATTCTATCTCCCTTAACATGATGCCACCAACCACTCCACTCCTTAGTGGATGAGCAATATAAAGCTAGTACCAAGCTTGGTTTCCACCTACTTTTCTTTTGCTAGAGGACTTAACAATGACCATGAGTGTACCACCATCCTTCTAATTCTTATAATCTTTTTATGAAGCATTAAAAGAGTCATCAATCCCTTTTTAAATCTTTCATTAAATTTTTCATGAATAACAATTTAATGTGAGAAAATATCTTTCGTTAAATTTTTCATCCATAACAAGTTAATATAAGAAAATATTGGTAGATACTCCTACCTTGTAGCATCTTGGAATATAGTTTATTACTTCTCATTAAGTTAATAAATATTGAATTTCTAAATTATTTGATGTCGAATAAATATGCTTTTAGTTTTATTTTCACTAAAAAAATTCCAAACAAAATCCAAACATGGATTCTATTGGTGACTTATAAAGATTGAAAGGCAATAATCATTCGGTTTTCATAGGACGTTAATTTTGCGGGAAGAAACGATTGAGGTCGACAAGACATGTGAACCCAAATTCGCCCTACTTTAGGGTTGGACATTTTGTAGGATTTAGCATTACTTTACAGTTGGACAATGGTCGACCAAGACCACTACTCCACAATTGGACATCTTGTCCTTTCATTCTATGCAACTTGCACTCCATATGGAAATGAAATTGAAGAAAATTATGAAATGGCCGACCAAGACCACTACTCCACAATTGGACATCTTGGCCTTTCATTCTATGCAACTTGCACTCCATATGGAAATGAAATTGAAGAAAATTATGAAATAAAGCTTTAGAGTCAATAATCTTTTGGTTTTGACAAGACATTTATGGAAAAATTGAAAAATTGTTGTTAGTCAAAATTTCATTGGTGTTTTTGGGTAGACATTTTGTCACATCTAGCGTCACTCACATGGACATGTTGAACTTTGTTTTCTATGCTAGTAGCATTGCATAATCCATGTGAAAATTCTTTAAAAAGCATCGTATATGTAAAGATATTGGCTCAATTGATTTTCATTTATCATTTTTTGAAATTGAGATTTATTATCTATTTTTTTTTATTTAAGTTGGACCAAGTTGGGCATGGACGTCTTTTACCCCCACAAATCTCCACAAATGGCTCCCACCTCAACTTCTCAATTTGAATTGAAATAAAAAAATATAATTTTTTCACTCTAGTGTTCGAACTAACTTAATCAATAATCTATTTTTTTTTTCAGGAAAATCTTCATAGAAAATCCTCAGAGTACTTCTCATCAAGTGACTCAACACTGTTTGAGCTAACCCTTGAGGCTGATCAACAAATTTAATCTATTTATCTATCTGTAACAAATTTAATTTATTAAGTATATTTCCTATAATTTCCCTTATTTACTAGGCATAAAGTGAAGTAATGCTAAAAAACTATATTTTTCATTTATTTGCAATAAACCTTTTAAATTGTGAAAAACATTCATTTCATAACATTAACAATTGTTCTTACTAATGATAAGTCAATCAACTATAAGTAAATGATATATGTATTCTCACTTGAAGGGACTCTAATCCTTCACCATATATGTGTTTGGATAACCATATTGCCAGCAAACTAAAGATGGTTCTTAGTATCTTCCTCCCACTTCATATGAGCAAGAATCTTCTCTTCAATATATTTGATATTCTTAATGTATTGGTTGAATTGAAGTTTATAATCAAATAATATTTTTATTTAATTAAAATTAATAGTATTTATATTTTAGTATTTTTCTAGGTTACATCAAGAAAACCCTCACATACTTCTTCTCATTTAGAATATGGTATTTAAAGGTAAACCTTAGAATCTTTCGTACACAAGGCCTGTCAAAAAGGCTCGAAGCCATTACAACAATATACTCATTCATCATGTCACTTGGAGAACTGAACCAGGTGGGGAGAATAACAATCATTTATTCCAAATTCACAGTAGACATGTTAAAGTCTAAGGAATTAGATACCTTAATCTACATTTTAAGAACGTAAAAAAACACTCTTTAAATTTTCAAAATAAATTTTGTTTAAAAAATTATATAAATGTTATCCATATTTTGTATAGTTATAGATAAGAAAATTGGAGAAGACATATTGCTTTTAAGTTTTGATATTATAAATAATAAAGTAACAAGTATATTAATTGAGTTTTATAATTTTTTTATAATTAAAAATTATGTTATATGCAAGATTTGAATTAGAATTAGGAGGATAACAATTCCTCCTCTTTAATATTCAAATTAAAATTAATAAACAAGTTTAATCTTCATTTTAACAAATTTATATTACTAAATATACTATTTATAATTTTACTTATTTATTAAATACAAAATAAAATACTAAAATAAAATAAAAAATTATTTTCATTTCTTTATAATAATGTATTTATTCTCGTAAAAGAACCTCAATTATTCACCGTTTGAATAACCACATTCCCACCAAACCAAATAAATCTTCATATATTATAAAAGAAAAAAACAAAATTATAATATATTATAAAGTAAGAAGAAAAAAAAATTATAATATATTATAAAGTAAGAAGTTAGAGTCCTTAATTTTATATTAATTTTTGTTTAAAAAATTAAATATTAAAAGCGATATTTTTAGTTGAATTTTTTTTCCTAAATAACAACTTGAGGTACAAGGCCACGTCAACAATATACTCATTTTGTATGTGATATAGTTAGATATCATTAAAAGAGTGATCAAAGTGAGAGAGCGAGTATGAGCGCTCTGAAACTCTAAGTGGTTCATTGATCAATAATGGATTCCCATATCGGAAGGACATCGTCCCCTCTTGATCGTGATGCATGCACCTTCCAAGCCCCCGTCGCAACTTCTATTGAGCAGTCGGAGACGCCCCCTTCCAGATTCATGAAAAAGATAGACGAAATTCCAAAAATTGTGATCTCATATCCAACTGCAAGGAAAAAATCCCTTGCCCTAGCAAATCGTGGATTAATTAGACAATTCACTAGAATATGGCCTTCCCCAAAAAATTTAGACCTCTGGTTGAAAGAGAATTGGATCCCCCTCATCAAAGGATACAAGAATCGTTTTTTTTTTTTTTTTAATAAGCTGGAAGAGATTTTTATGCTTTCCTGTTCGAGTTCAAGGAAGACAAAGATCTGATCTTTCACAATGGGCCATATTTTCTCTGGGCTAGAGGAATGTATTTGAACAAATGGACTCCTTATTTCAATCCATAAAATGATGTCCCCTCAGCAGTTACAGTCTGGATTTGTCTCCCCCACCTTCATCTTCTTTACTGGAGCGATGATTCCTTGCATTGTATTGGTAACTCCCTTGGAAGGTACATAGATCAAGAATAACCTAAAGAAAATATGTACTTCTGTGCATAGATCTTTGTGGAAATTGACTTGGAGAAAGGAATATTGATATCAATCGCAATAACCCTAGATAGTTGGAAGCATGTACAATAATTGGACTATGCACAACTCTCATTCAAGTGCAAAGTATGCCATGAATATGGCCATTTCGTGAAAAAATGTAAGAAGGCTCCTTCAAAGCAGCATGCAATAGGAGAATCTGAAGCACAATGGAAGACAGTGTTAAAGAAATATGGGAATGCTACAAAAAATCAGGAAGGTCCTACAACCACGACTAGAACTCCAACACTAGGATTCACCCCCCAATATACCTCATATGATCCTCCCTCTTCGGAGAAAATGCAAATAAAAACAAATTTGACGTTATCTCACAGATGCAACATTAGGAAGACCCTGCAATGGAAGAAAAAAATGGATTAGGAGAGGCAAGAAAGAAACAACCTCCATCGTAGTCCCCATCAGAAAAATCTACTTATAAAGAGAAGCTAAAATCCAAAAACAGAGAAGAAAGGAAAGACAATGTTGGCAAAGCACATCAGGAAAATGTGGGATCAATGGAAATAGGGATGGAAGATGCAGAGCTAGCTTTATTTATGCCAAGGCCTCAGATTCTGACATAAATGTAATACCCATGTTTCCCCCAACTTGTAATTAATCATTAATTATGATTACCATGCTATGGCATGGGAATAATGTAAATTTATTATTATTTAGATTACCAATAACTGACTGCGGGGGTGAAGCCTTGAAGTATTGGCCATGATATCACTAGAGGAAAGAGTGAGGAAACTGTAGAAGGGGTTCATTATGTCAAAATGACCCAATTTCTCTTTGTTGAAATAATAAGCCTCATCTGGATTCCAAGGAAAAATCAGTTAATGAAAGAAGGACTGGTGGATGAACAATCAACCACCCCCATGAATGGAAGCATGGAGGGTCTGGTTGAGGAGACAGAATATTGTTAGCCTGAAGAACCACAAAGTCTTGAAGGCTCGGGCTAACCCGAGTTTCTTCTGAAAGAAGGAACATGACAGGTTCAGAACCTTCCTGGGAAAAAGGAGAGGGCATGCAAGAATACAAACAAACGCAGACAAGAAGGAGACATAGCGGGGAGGGGCGTGCAACCAGGGATATGTAGAGAGAAAGAGGAGAGCGTGAGGGAAGCTCCAGTTCAGAGAAGAACTCAAAGATTAAATTTCTCTGGTCACAGGAGAGAATAAAAAGAGAGGACACCTTAGAGATGAGGGTCACAGGCTTGATGCCGAGAAATCATCTAATAAACCTTGCATAGGTTGTGACACAGAGAGAGTCTCTGAGGAATTGTAAGAGTTTCCCCTAGTGATATCATGGCTCAGCATGGGGGTGGCCAGAGTGCTAAGAGTGAATGCCTCTAATCCTACGGTTGGGTGGAAAGACAAACATCCACAGTCAGTTGGTTGGTGATCGATTGTAATAGATAAGTATTTCATATACCCAGTGTATAGAATTTAAATGATGGTTGAATGTCTGTGGTTATGATTAAAACCTTACATTGTTTGGTCAATCATTATAAATGCTCATGGTTTTTCGGTGAACCCTTGCAATCGAATGGTTTCTGTTTGCCTCAGCTCAACAGCTGGAGAGTTATGAGATGTGGGTTTTCAAAATAATTTAGGACTAATTTTTCATTTCCTGCACGTGTCGAGAAACAAATTTCCCTGTTTTAGAACTTAAGTCTTCTGAATGGAAGGCGCTTCCTTCAAACCAGTCATCCAAGAGACCACAGACTTTTTCCCACGGCCTTGACTGAATCACAGCTAAGAGTTGATCATACAATCCCGAGACTCGTAAGAGGATCCATATGGCCAGGACCTTGGAACCATTCGCTAGGTCCGAAAGGAGCTAAGCAACTTCTAACTTCGGAACTCTGGGAGTTCAGAGCTCTGGGGTGTTGTGAGTTTACAACCTTCAAAACTAACCAAGGGTAACATGTTGTTACGATTACCAACGTGGTTGATCGACATTTAGTGGTTCCCTTAACCGTAACCGTGGGATTTGTCCCACCGCTAAACCCCGACCCACTTACTGATTGTGAAGTAACGCGAGCCGTAGATCCGGTGATACCCAATATCTTCTTTGACCATTGGATCTACACCGCGGTCAATCTTACGTTGACCACTTCGGGAGAATAGACGTATCATAACACCAAAAATCCTGAATGTCAAAGTTGTGAAGTAACGTGTGTCGTCGATCTAAGGATCCCTCGGGACCCCTCTCAGTCGTATGATCGTGGGGACGTGTGCATCACGTCGAGAGTACGTGGGGGTCCATGCATCGAGCAATGGTGATTCCATGTGTGGTGGCCTTATGACATAGTAAAGAGGTGTCGGTAACCCAAGGTAGGTGCCACACATCTTGCTAGCGTGTTTCAGGTTGAAAGGTGTCCCTCTAGGAGTGGTCGAACACTGGAACCTAAGGACCTTTGAGATAAAGTTATGATTTTTTGATCTGGGGAGTTCATTGAGAACCCCTCCCAACCATCCGATCAGCTAGTGGAAGGATCTGTGGAGAATGAGAGTGATAAGCAGGTGAAAACCCCGAATGTCGAAGCCGCGAAGCGATGAGGACCGTCGATTCGAGGATGCGTCAGGATCTCTCCTAGACGTTGGATCTAGATTGTGGTCAACCCGACAATGACAACTTTGGGAGTAAATATGAGATTACACAGCAAAACCCCCGAACGTCAAAGTTGTGAAGCAACGAAGGCCGTAGATCTATGGGTCTACGTGGACACATCTCAACTGTAGGATAGAAGGGGTGTTGGGAGGTCACTGGCGAGAGTTCGGGCTTCGGAGCTCCAGGTGATCTCGCAGGTAGGAGAGACGAGAAGACTTTTGGAGGCTGTAAGCCCAGAGTTACGTGGAATGCTAATGCCACATAGGATGACGTGGATCGATATGCGACAGGCCATGTGTCACCTTGATTCATGTTTTTTACAGACCGTATATGCCAATTGGAATGTGACACGTGTCTCCCCTTGACAGGGCCATGTGTCATCTTTTTTCTCTATCATGTGTCATCCTATGGTGCGTGGTTGTTTGATTTAATGGATATGGGACCTCGGGAGTTCGGGATTTCAAGACTCTGGGAGGTTTGGGAGGTTAGGGTGTATGCTCCAAAGAGGCCGAAGGCCAAAGCCATGCAACAGGACTCCGGGACTTCAAAACTTCGGTGGAATTTGGGACGTAAGGATGCTTGGGCTATTTCGGTTGAAGGCCCAGATCCACCTGTCCCTACCCCTGTGGATAATGTTTTGCCACGTGTAAGTGTAGACCCTTCAGGAGTCCGGGGATTCAAAACTCCGAAGGTTTGGAGTGGTGTGATTTGATGAGTCGAAACAGGTCGAAGGCCCAGATTTACTTTCCCTCTCCTTCATTAAGATTGAAATGACTTTATAAATCACCAATAGAACTTCATTAAGATTGAGGTCTATGATCAATTTTATATGTCATTTCAGTTAGTAAATCATGCTCGATGATGCATGCAAGGAAAGTTTCTTTTACAATTTCAAACATGATGTGTGCATACATTATTATAGTTCCTTTTCATATAATCACCTATCACATTTTGAGCAAATCACTTACTAACATGTCTTTTAATATTAAGACGGTATGAACAACGAATTTTATTATGGGTGCGCCTTCCTTCCTATGTTGAAGGAGGTGGCCTTAAAGGGTTGTTTCTTTTGCAAGCAAATCAAAGAATCGAGCATTTCTGGTAAATGTGTAGATACATTATAGATTTAGAAATTGTGATAAATATACATGGAAAATGGTGTTTCAAAGTGGAGTTGACATGTGGTATTTAAAAAAATATTTCACTATCAGTCATAAAGAAAATATTTCAATATCTATGAGTCATAAAGAAAAATATTTCAACATCCACCTAAAGTAAAATAATTCTATATCAAGACGAAAGAGAGAGAAATTGAAAGTAAAAAAATTGTTATTACGTGTATAGGTGCTTTTTGGTTCTCCATATGAGGAAGATATGTAAAAATTATTATGGTTAAAACATTTGGATGGTGGGTTGAGTTGGGAGATGTGGAATTCCTTCCGTGGTCAACATGGAGTTGACATTTAGTATTCAAATCCTTCAAGATGCAAGAGTTTCCTCAAATTGTGTACTCTAAAAAAAATTCATAGATTTTATGTCTATCAACACATAATAGATCCGGAGTTAAGATAAATTTACACTTGTACTATTACAATGAGATTTCATTTTATACTTTCACTATTGTTATAAATTAATGACAGAAAGTATACTTAAGAATAATGTATGAAATACATTTATTAATAATAAATCATTTATTCATAACAACTAGATTAAAAACAAAAATATAAAATAACTACATGTATATGGGGTTGGTGTCATTTTACTTGTGATCTCTTAGGAGAAAACACATGTTCTTAACCATTAAGCTCGCTCAAGCTTTATGCTTAAATTGTTGTTGTTGTAATTACTATATATACTTAAGTTGTTGTTATAGTGGTTACATAACATATGTATTATATAATACATATGTATTATATTATAACATATGTATCTACTTATCTACGGTATTTGTTTAATATGATGCATACATATCAAGAAAAAAATCACTTGATGTCTCAAATGCAATGTTGGAAGCACATAAAAGCAGTGATGTCATTGTAAATAGAGAAGATAAAGAGTGTGCATGTAAAATGAAGAAGGCTACAAAGAAGAAAGCAGTTGGAACGCCAATGAAAGCATAAATAGCTCATAAATACTTCATGAACGCCAATAAAGTGCTAACAAACCAAATACAAGAAGCTAAGAAATAGGAACTAAAACAACCATCCTTGAAACAATGACAAAAGCTGACTAAACGAATAATGTCAGAGATTATTCAAAAACAACAAAAGCTTTGGAATGTAATCCACTCACTATTTTTCTTTTCCAAAATATCTAACAATGTATTGTGAGAGAACAAACAATATACAAGATTAATATGCGTAATCTTTTAATCATGTAATACCCCCATTGTCGTGTCTGCGTAGATTATAATATTCAAATGAGTAGCGTGGCACTCTACATCAAATTGGGCATTTTTTAACGTCATTCTCTCTTTTAATAAATGTGAATGGAATGCTTCTTTACTATGTAACGGTGTTTCCAATAAGCTATAATCCTAACATTTAAGTGCACAACACAAACTTTTCTCTTAACCTCTACAATAATATTTCAAACAGGACTTTACTCCTACCCGATAAATTACTTAATAAAACTCGATTTTTGACACTATTTTATAAGATCTAACCTGAATATTAATCTGAATTACAGAGAACCGAATATTATTAGTTTCCATGCAAAAGAAATTATGCTTTCTGAGAAGCAGCGGCGGCTGCTTGTTATTAAACCCAAAGCTACCAGTATGAACAATTCTTCATTGAGATTTTTTCCAGATAATTCCAATCATTAGAACTTCTGCCAGATGATTCGAAGACTTTAGGAGAAGTTTGGTTTTCTAAATTGCATCGAGGCAAGCTAGGAGCACATACAACTGTAGTGGTTGTTTCATTTATTTAAAGCTTCTTTTGCAAGTGTTTGTAAAGATCGAGATTCAAGTTATAATATAGTTCATGGAATGGAGTAGCCAGATATAACGTAAAGAGCTCATTTACGTAAAATAAAGGTCACTTTAAGACATTCGATTTCCTTTTTCTTTTCAAATAATAAGTTGAATTGAGAGGAGTTGAAAAGTAAACTGACTTATGTAACCACTCTTTTATAAGTCAGTTTACACGTCTCACATATGTAAACTGACACGTCCAACATTGATGCTTTGAGGAGCCAAGCGTTCATTTATTGTAGAGAAATTTTATATAGGGATTGTAAATTTTGCTTTTTCAGTTAAGTAATTGGTGTAAATAAAATGTGAGAAGTAGAACCCGGGAGAAGCGTGAATATGTGAAAAATCCCAGAGTGAGGCATTGATCTGATCTTGTCAAAGGAAGAGCCATGAGCAAGAACGCTCTCTGGAGAGATTCAGAGCTTGCAGCATCAAAGGCTTGAGAAATCTAATTGAGGTAAATCGTTTGCAATTTATATTGATGGCTGTATGAATTGAAGTTCTGTGTAAAAGAACATTGATATTCTTTAGGAGAGGAAGATAATTACTTTGGAAAAATTAATCTTGTTGTACAAAAAGAAACGCACCAGAGCTTGATTGTCCATGGAATCCTTTGGAGAAGATAGGGCTTTTAACTGTCTCCCTAGAATAAGTATTGTTTGTTGGCACTCGACAATCTTCTCTGCAGCGGCAGCTATCTCCCTTTGTTGTCTTGTCTTTAAATTGTTATCTGGAACCGATGAATGGTAACATGCCAACTGAAGGAGCCTGTTGAGGATTGGTTTTAATTGAAGCTTTTGGCTGAGGCGCTACTTCAGAGGGATTGGTATTTGATGCATTTAAATCTAAGAGCCACGGGTTTAGTATAAGGAGCGTGCACGAAAAAGCCGCCAGACAAATTGCGATCAACCATTCGAAAGAAGCCATCATTCCTCTGCGACCTAGGCGTGTTAATAAGCCACACATGTTTTGTTCAAATCGATTAACACAATATGCCCATCCAAGATTTTTTCGGTTTGAATAGATCCGATTATGAAAATGTATGGATCCCACATTACATTTCTGAGATCGACCCATGAAACATGCCCAGAACAATAACTAAAGAAGATGCACCGACGGAGACGATCACAACTCTCATGCGTGGGAATTAGGTGGTTGGTCCATCAACAATCATTCTTATTATTACCAACGATATAGTCGTTATGTGTGATGACAGCAGAAGCAATGAAACCAATTCACTTCATGTTCTCACTCGTCGCTAGAGAGTGGCAACCACAATCTTGTTATGCTTCAACAATGGAATTTGACGATCAAAAGGTGAAAAAAAAAAAGTGATTGGCATTGTTAATAGTTTAGTGGCATTATTTCACTAATTTAGTCATTTTTCATAAAGAACATTAAAATTTCATAAAGAATATTAAAATATTTCTTTATGAGGGTTATAGCTTTATGAAAGATCTCTTAAAATCTTTTGGAGTGATAAGTCATTAAGTTTATTAAAAAAAAGAAAGGTGTATTTCAAGGAAACATAAGGAGTTATAAAAATGCTTTCATTATAAGAATGTTTTGTTGGATTACTGAGAAGGGGGGTGAATCAGTAATACCGTAATTATAATCTTTTTTCTTCAAATGTTATATCAACATAGAATTATTATCCAATAATGAGCAGTAAGAAATAAACAATCACACACATACACAGTACACCAGTGTTTTATGTGCAAACCAAAATCGGGAGAAAACCACGGAATGTTTTTTCTTATATGTCTTGAAGAATTACATTCATTGGAAGCACCAACTTCCTTTGTTTTCCAACTGCAACTAGAAGGAGGTTCCAACCCCCTAGTTTCTTAGGCTACAACCTGAGGGAAGCTCCAACTCTCAATTCTCTGGCTACCACCAGAAGGAGGCTACAACCCCCAATGTTCTCCGTCTAC
>ML786330.1:166891-188572 GCA_009831015.1 Picea engelmannii | reverse complement strand
TAACCTGTCATCATCACTACCAAAAATAATATCATCAACATAAACTTCAATTAATAAAATATTACCTTGACTTACCTTGATGTAGAGGTTGTTGTCTACACTTCATTTTTTGAACCCTACTTGCTGCAGATACTTATCCAGTCTGGAGTACCATGCTCTAGGAGCCTATTTTAAACCATACAAGGCCTTCTTTAATTCACACACATAGTCTGTGTTCTCTGACAACTGAAATCCTTCTGGTTGTTCAATGTAGACTTCTTCTTCAAGTTTCCCATTAAGAAAAGTTGATTTTACGTCCATCTGATATACTTTAACATTTTTGGAGCATGCATAAGCTAAAAGAAAATGGATTGTTTCCATTCTAACAACTGGGGCAAATGTCTCTTCAAAGTCAATTCCTTCAATCTGTGCAGATCATTTACATACCAATCTAGCTTTGTTCCTTGTAACCTGTCCATCTTCATTCAATTTATTCCTAAAAACCCATTTTGTGCCAATCACATTCTTATTCTTTGGTCTTGGAACCAATTCTCAAGTGTCATTTTTCTCTATTTGATCCAATTCTTCATCCATGGCCTTATTCCAAAATTCATCCTTCCTGGCTTCTTCAAAATAGTTTGGTTCAATTGTAGATAAGAGTGCTAGGTGTGTTTGTTCTGGTAAACAGATTTTTCTTCTAGTCTCAACTCCTACATTTTTGTTTCCAATAATCTGATCTGAAGGATGATTCTTTTGTACTCATTTTCTAGGTGTCTTTGGAGATACTTGTTGAACTTGCTCTTCTACTTCTTTCGGATTCTCTTCATCTTCATCTTCCTCTTCTTCTTCTTTTTCATATTCTTCTTTAAAAAGTTGTTCCATTGATTTGTTTTCTTCTTTCTTTGATTCTGGTCTGCCTGTTTCATCAATTGTTACGTTGATGATTTCCACAGCTTTGTTTAATCTTAGATTGTAACACTTGTATGATTTTTTTGTACTTGAGTAACCAATAAGTATTCCTTTGTCCACACGAGAGTCAAACTTTCTCATTATGCCATCTTCTCTTTTGATGTAGCATTTGCTTCCAAAAACTTTGAAGTGCTTCACATTTGCTGGTCTTCCTTTCCATAGCTCGTAGGGAGTTTTATCAGTGTTGTTTCTGAGCATTATTCTATTTTGAATGTGAACTGTTGTATGCACTACCTGTGTCCAAAACATGTCTGTCAACTTTGAATCCATTATCATTGTTTGAGCCATTTCTTGTACTTTCATGTTCTTTCTTTCAACAACTCCATTCTGTTGAGGTGTCCTAGCGACGAAGAATTCCTTTTTATTCCATGATTGTTGCAGTAGTCCATAAATTCCTTTGAGGTGAATTCTCCTCCATTATCCGATCTTAAGCATTTGATTCTTGAATTCATCTCATTTTCAACCATTTCCTTGTAGATCTTGAAATTTTCAAAAGCTTATGATTTGTTCTTGAGAAAGAAAACCGCAATCATTCTTGTATAATCATCAACTAATAACACAAAGTATCTCTCACCTTTTAAGTCTTTTGTTGTAGTTGGTCCAACTAGATCAGTATGCACAATTTTCAGTGGTTTTGTTGTTGAATATTCCTTTGATTTGAACCCGGTCTTTGTTTTCTTTCCTTGTTGGCAATGCTTGCACAAAGTGTTGGTTGGTTTCGTGATCTGAGGCATTTCTCTGACTGCTTCTCTTTTGTTGACTTTGACAAGGTTATCAAAATGCATGTGACCCATTCTTTTGTGCCATAGCCAACTTTCATCTTCCTTTCCTAGACAACACTTTTCATTTCCAATTTCGTTTAACACATATATGTTGCTTGAAGTTCTTGCCGCTGTAGCGACCAATTTCCCTGAACCTTATTTTCTTATCTCACACTTTGTGAATTGAAAGTAACTTTATGACCTTGGTCACACATTTGACTCACACTTAAAAGATTTTGTTTCATATCTTCTACTAGTACTTAAAAGATTATGTTTCATTTGACTCACATTCATTGGAAGCACCAACTTCATTTGTTTTCTAGCTGCAACTGGAAGGAGGCTCCAACCCCCTAGCTTCTCAGGCTACAACCTGAGGGAAGCTCCAACTCCCAATTCTTTGGCTACCACCAGAAGGAGGCTACAACCCCCAATGTTCTTCGGCTACCACCACCTGTCCTTACCCCATCCTACCACCCTGAATTAGAAGTAGAATGATGGAACCACTGTCACACTATCACTGTGAGATATATCGCTTTAAACCTGTATCAATAAATCTGAACCATGCATCAACCATTCATCAACCTGTACCTCAACCTGTAATCAACCTGTACCATAAACAAGTGCATCAACCATGCACCAACCTGTAATCAACCTGTACCATAAACAAGTGCATCCAACTATGTACCAAGTATGTACCAATCATTTGTCAACTACTCATCAACTATGAATCATCAATATGTACCAACATCATCAACTATACACCTCATGTATGTGCCAACTCATCAACTACTTGTCTCAACCATGTACTCAACATGTACCTCAACCAAAGTCCCTCATCAATTTAATCATCCAAATATGATTTGTAGCTATGTAATAGACCCGGTGTTTATGATCACATTCCTGCAAACCTTCCTTAAATTTAAAAACAAGAGACTAGCATTTTCATCAAACTTTTCTTTAGTCTCACATGCCTAGTTTTGGATTAGTCAACAACCCTAACTTGAAGTAATCATAACTTTGAACCTGTAATGTATAAAGCTCTGAAACTGATACACAATGTTCTTCAGTGTGTTGTATGCAATTCCTCCAAGTTTCATTACTTGGAACCTCTCATAAAAGGATTTATAGCAAAAATGACATACCTTGCTGAATTTTGGCTTATTCTAGAGAGCGACCTTGTAGAGCGAGCCCCGCACAAAATATTTGATGAATTGATATGAAAATGTTACACAGAATAATAAATAATGTACCCTATCCAACACATTTGGTCTCACTGAATTTGGATCTGTTATGAAGAAGTTATGATATTTTTACCCGAAACACCTGAGTTTGACTAGTTCCAGGACCGGCCACAAACCTTATTTTCCACAGAGTGTAACTCCCAAAATACAAAGAACCACAAGATGAATTTTTTAACACAGATACTTGGATGTGTTTTCTTACTTGCATAGTAATTTCAGGATCTGAATCATTATATAAAAAAAGTTATACCGAAAATGGTGAGATGACCTGTAAATAACATACCTTAGAAAGCACCATCAAAATAATTTATCCTTCCTTGCATTTCGGCCTTCTTTTCTTTACCTTCACTCAGAATTTTGGTTTAGATATCCTTGGTTACCTCAAACACATATATATATTCAATATTCTCAAGTGTGATTCAAATGAGAGAGCCTTGCCTCTTATTTATACTCTCCAAGTAGCTTTCTTAAAAACATATTCTAGGTCACTTGGTCCACTTTCCTTATTTTAGGGTTGGGTCCACTTCTAATTTCTCCATTAAATTTATTGTTGAAATAATTTATTTTGTATTCACTTTGAATTATAATACACTCATCACTTCATTTTATTATTTACCTTTTAAAATCTCTTAAACCACTTTGACTACTTAGACCTTTTGGGGCTTCTAGATGACATATGAGGGTCCTCCAACTTTGTAAGGCCATAACTCTCAAAACATGAGGAGTTATGTGACGTTATACATACCACCAGAAATGACATGACATGTACTGTCCATATAGAATAGTATTATCTAAAAATATATCATAACTCATACTGTTACCCATCAAACAAACTTGGGTCCATTACCCAAACCTGGGGTCTCCAACTTCTCATGGCCATAACTCTCTAACCATGAGGAATTATGTGGTGTTCCACATACCACTAGAAATGAAATGACAAGCACTATCCATCTAGGATATTTTCCCTGACAAATTCACTTTCCTTCATCTCATTATTCCACAATTAAGCATGGGTTCTCTTACTCCACAAAGCGTCTTCCCGTGAGGGCTTTCACCATAAGGGGACCACTTTGGAGTTCATCCATATTTAATTCTTATCAACTATGACAAAACAATAATGAATCATATTTACATCAAACAATATTGGGTCCATTACCCAAACCTTTTTGCTACGGGGATTTCTTCAAGGGTTGACATCAATGACAACCAACCTTAATCAACATGTTTGCAATTTTACAATTGTTTAATTGTTTGTAATTGGAGTTATAAGGGTTTCTTATTTATTTGAAGACTTTTTGTAAAGGTGTTATAAGGAGTTTTTGGAAGTTATAAGGAGTCCTCTTTGACCCACCAGAGATTGAATAAGGGGGTCTCTCTTAGGATCTTTATGTGCGTCTTGGTCACCTCGCTTCCATATTCTACATAATGGAAAGAATTGAAGAAATATTTACAATATTGCGTACATTAATTAACTCAACTACGGAATCTACAATTGCAATAAACAAGTGCACTCTTAGCACAATGATTACTTGTTTACAAGTAACACACAAGAAGATTGATATATTCAAACTTCAAAACAAATTGTTGTCTGATGAGTTAAGTTTGCTTCGCAACCAACAATGTGATTTTAACAAACACAATGACATCAAGGATGAGAATGAAGATGCTTAGTTGACTAGTGATGAAAGTCATAAACATAAAGATGAGTTAGATGAAGTCCCTATGTCAGAAAAAGTTGTGTATAAATGTATTGTTCGACCATGGGAAGAATTACGATTTAAACGAAACCGATATGGACTAGGATATCTACAGGGTGTTGACAACCTTTTTCATATTCCTAATTATAGCGAACCTGTATTCTTTGTGAGTGGAGGTTTTTTGAATGATGATAAGACGACAAAGCTTGAGGATATTAGTAAGGAATAGGTACAAGATATTGTTGTTGATGATGTTGTTACAGATATTCCAAATCATGATAATAATTCAGATAAAGAATCCATACAGCGCAAACATTGTCATCGGTTTGGCCATAATAAGTCGAATTGTTTTGATCTTCACCCATGCAGATTTTGTGGGAAGCCAAATCACCCTTCAATAAGGTGCCAAAAGAGCAAGCGGAAACAAATTCATTTTGAATGGTTAGGGAATTGGCGTTGGTGTTTGGAAGCCAATTTATTGAAGCAGTCTTATCGTGGAATTTATACACAAGTACAATCGTACTTGATTGGAGATATTTCTACAATTGATGGACATGAATGTTTTTCAAGATTTGATGATTTAGGGTATGATCGGGGCCCAGGAACTAGGTTGCATACTTGATCATCTATTCACATGCTCTAAATCAAACTTGGAACTTGAATAGATGATCAAGTATGCAACCTAGTTCCATGCATTTGTCTGTAACATATTAAAAATTAAATGCATTTGTCATACAGAGTGGTGAAAG
Source organism: Picea engelmannii (assembly GCA_009831015.1). NCBI lineage: Eukaryota > Viridiplantae > Streptophyta > Pinopsida > Pinales > Pinaceae > Picea > Picea engelmannii. Next base: position 183,176 of record ML786330.1, on the reverse strand, counting down.
ATAAGAATAGAGTCTGCAACATATAAAAATTTAAATGCATTTTTATTTGAAATCTATCAAAAAATAAAAGTTTGTTACATAGTACTAGAAATTTTGAAATATATAAAAAAATTAAAGTCTATTACATATAAACCGGAATTTCAATGCATTTGTCATGTAGACTAGGATTGGGGCTTCTGAAGACCATTAGAGAAATATGTACAAGAAACAAGATTGTGGAAAGAAGATAGAAAGAAAATAAATGGAACGGTATAAGTGTTTGCCTATACATCTGTATTTAAGAAACTAGAATAACTGGGTTGACAAACAAAGAAAGATGCGATGAGTAAACTTACAGTGAGGGTACATATTAGCCCTTTAGCTATTTTCTTGCGGCTTCTATTTCATTGATGTCGCCGACGACTGCGGTTTCAAGGATGTCCTCCACGGTTGATGGAATGCTGGCAAAGTGCAAGTTGTTCCGTGGAGCCAAAAATTCTTATGACATTGTAATTATCCAAATGTTCGAGTGTCCCCTTCTTGTCCAAAAAACTAGTTGCTTGTTCAGATATGCGGGGAGAATCTTCTCCTAACAACAAAATTTTGAAAACAGACAGAAAGCCATTAAAAACCTCATAAAAATAGTGGGAAGCCTTGTGCTTCCACAAGGCCTGGTACTAGAACGTTACTGGGTGGAATTCGCAGTTGACATTCTTGGACAGAGACAGTTGAGGAAACTGAAAAGAATGTGCTATTGCAAAAACTAAATAGGATGACATATAAAATTTCTTTTTCCTTTTGTATCTTGACAATTGGGAAGAAATTTCATGGGAAATTAACCTGCCCCAATCAAAATGGCTTGTTCGTTAACTGTGAAATACAAAATATAAAGAGCCATGTGAGAAACAGTAATTGTGGACTCCTGTCCTGTTATTCTTGTAAACAGCCAGGCAATTTCGCGAAATGGATTTCTAAATGAACTAACCTTCATGCTTGTAATATATTCAGAAACTAGATTTGGGTTTTCCAAAAAAAGGGGCAAGAGATCCAATCTGTTATTATGCCTTACTAAGAACTATTTGCAATCTTCTCCTTTGAACGTCAATGTTGGCTCCAACAATTTCAGCATCTGGCGGAAGACCTAAGGTGACAAAGAAACAAAAGAGCGGTCCTGCAGTGGAATAATTATTTTCTTTGCAATATATTTATCAGTGCACCAAGAGACCAGGTCCTTACCGTCAAAAACCTCAGGGACACGGCCTGCATGAGCAATCCCAAAGGTCCAAATTACTTGGTTCTCTATGGCAGAGATTGAGTAATAAGAAAATGCCTTGAACCAGTGGAAGTTCTGGTCCTCGCGCCCGAAGATGTTCATTGTATCTCCACAGAACTATTGTTGAGCTGATGCCATAGGTTTATGAGAAGGTTGCTTTTCTACAGATGATGGTTTAAATGAACAGTTAGAGCCAATAATGTAACTTTTCACTAAATCTTGGTTAAATGCTTATGAATGTAAAAGCTCCTCGAGCCTTTTGCTGATTAATGACAATCTGTATTGATGGTGCATGATGAACTATTAGCAGTAAAGTTTATTTATTTCATATTTAGAAATGCGAACGTGGCGGGTATGACGAAGAGCAATTAAGGAATGGAGGTTTTGTGAGCGTGCGAAGGCCACGCCGTGTGAATGGGATTTCATGATTTTGAAATGAACACTCGAAAGGGATAATATAATCCCCCCGCAAATTTTGGTTTAATGTGCATCGATACGAGAAGTCCTCGAGAATTTCCCCCATCAATGACAATCTATACGGTTTCTACATGATGACCTGTTAGAATTAAATGCCAGTAATTCCATATTTAGAAACAAGAAATGTATATATATAAAAACTTTTTATTTTCTTTTATTATAGACAAGTGCGAAGGTGATGGAGACGACCGAGAGAAAGGAAAGAATGGGAAGCTCTGAAAAGCAGTCGGATGACATTCAAAAAAGGGTTACGGGGATAGTCAGGACAGCCGAGTGTTGCACGGTGAAATTTCATGTTTTGGAATTTTTGAGTGCAAAATGTGTAAAATGGAAGAGATCATGATGGGGCAGTTCAGCAACTGGTTTTTATATTTGTGGAATTCCGGCAAAGTGGCTAAGTATGGAATAGGGAAAATGTTAATTGCATGTGTAGCAACAATATCTTATATATAATTTCCAACTTCTATTTGCAAAGGGGCACGGGCATAGGAAAAAAATGGCAAAGTATGGAAAGCGAACAGACAGGCTTCAAATGGGGTGACAATAGTTCCACTAAATATGTGAAGACCCGATGGTTAAATTGTATTTCTCATAATTTTTTAGTGCAAAAATGTGTACCACGGAAGAGGGCATGATAGGTGGACCGTAATATGGAAAATGGTATGATCTAAGAATGGTTGCAAATTTGTATATCTATCAATTTGTATATCGTGGAGCTCCGAATGTTGTTTAAAGGTGACGAAAAAGTAGAAGTGCAATGTTGACCTGACCAGCACGCAAGTCTGCGTGTCAATTTGTATATCGCAGAACTCTGGGTGTCAGTTGTGGGACAGGGAACAATAGAGGGTCAATTTAAAGAAAGGAAAAATGCAGTTTTGGTAAGCGCGAATTGGTTTCAAAGAAGCCCCATTGTTGCAAAACCATGATGTTCTAGTAATTGTCGACAAATGCGTTGTTGAAGATTAGATTTTTATTGCAATGTGTGCGTGTAACTATGTTCTTGATACATTCTTCCATGACTATAACATATTAACTTAACTACTAAACTTTATTTTCTACTAATTTCCAGCAAATGCTTTATTGAAGATTAAATTTTATTGGAACATGTGAGTGTAGCTGTGTTCTTCATACATTCTTCCATGAGTGCAACATATTAACTCAAGTATTAAAATTCTTGCATTATGGGTTGTTAGCATTTAAACTTAATAATTGCATGTTTAGAAACAAGAATAATGATTTTGCTGCAACATTGTACATTGGTATTAGTAAACACAATATCGAAGAAGTACGAGAGCACCGAACCATGCCAATTAGAACATGTGTTAAAGACAGAAAAGAGGCAGCAACGAAGAGTCAAAGGAATTTTTTTTTAATAGAAAATACATTTAAAAAAATAAGAAAAACACTGAGTATTGTACATCTATCCTTAGAAATTGGACCCAGTTCTTCAGGCCAAAACATTGAAGGTATCTACGACAAACACATGCACGGGATGCACAGTATGCAAGATCCTTGCAATTTTCTCCTCGATCAATCATCCTCTGTTGAAGTTGATATTTTTCACAAGATTCCCCTAAGGAAGAAGAGGAAAATGGTTGTAGGGAAAGTGGAATAGCCCTTAGCTGAAACCGCCTCTGCATAGTCCAAAAAAATTCAGTAGCACAACTTGCACATGCAATTCCAGAGGCCCAAATTAGTCCATTCTGGGTAGAAGGAGATGACTAGTAGGAAAATGCCTTTCAGCAGTGAAAGTCTTCGACCTGATTCCCGAAGATGTTAATCAATAATTTTTTGGCTTAAAATATATCTCTGGGAGCCTCAACATATCATTGTTTTACAGCGAAACTCTTCCGCCCAGAACGGACTAATTTGGAACTCTGGAATTCCTACTTTCGCGCTGCAAAGTGGTTGTTACGTTTACCGTCGGTTTCTTTTCTGAAACTCCTTTTTGTGTTGTCATGAACGCCATCACCAAGACGGGAAGCTCCATTCTTTATGGTTGATTTCAATTTGGGCACAGGAGTGGGAAGTTTTTTTACATTGCCATAATCCATTTATGTATCATCGTCCATCAGATCATCTTCTTCCGGCTCGAAATTCATGGCATAAACTTCTGCAACAGCCATGAATGCAACTGGGCAGGTTCTTTGAGCAGCAAGGGTTGCCATGGAATTTTTTGGCTTGAAATATATCTCTCAGTGTACCAAGGGACCATCTCCTTTTTTTCTCCTGGGCGAAGGGAGATGAATAGTGATGCAGGAGCATTTCTCCATGTCAGCCAGCCACATCAGCGAATTCAAATCGCGTGATGAAGAGAGCCGTAGTCCTCATTTAAAATTTAAATTGAATGTAATTTAATGTTTAAGTTTTTGAGATGGGAAGTCGTGCCTTTGTGCAGGCATTAGAGTAGGTAGGCCTTTAATGTTTGTAAGGCTGAAATCTAGATCCGATTTGTGGACTAGATAGCCCATTCAATGTAATTGAATAGGGTAGGTAGGTTGGAGGGAAGCGCTTTAAGAGCCTCCTCATGTAAAAGATCAATTTCGATCTCATTTTGTAGTAGTAAGCTGGAAGAGCATAGTAGAGTTAGAATATATGAGTAGAGAGAAGAAGAAAAGGAGTCGAGACCTTGTTACAGGCCGTGCTCAGGAACACCTTGTAAATACAGGCGTTTGCCATATTTAATACAAATAGCAGTTTTTCCTGCATGACTATGTGTTAAATGGATGCCTGTGAGTGTTTTTCGTATGATAGAAATATATGTTGTAGATGTATGCTGTAGGTTTGCATTTGAAGGAGTGTGTTTGATTTTCAGGGTTAGAGGTCTTTGAGGATTCATACCAGGAGGGTGTGACAGAACGCTGCGGGTTCTGATAGCCGTGCATGGAAGGTGCATTTCTGAATTCTGCAGGTTTAGACGAAGACGTGTTGCGGCACAGAAATTGGAATCAACAACTCAAAGAAAGACCTGTGAGGTTGTTGAATACCTCAGGAGGCAAGGTTGCGTAGGAGATACACGGTTGCAGACAGAAGCTCTGAGGAGTTCTATGAAGCTCTGCCAGGAGGGCATTGAGTAAGTGTCGAGTGCATAGAAGGAACTCTATTGAGTTTCAGAAGGAGACAGAATCTCTGAGGAGTTCTGCAGGAGGCTCTGCCAACAGGGCATTGAGAATATACACAGGGTTACTGAATACCCAGAAGTACTCAACAATAGGTTGCTTGAGTAGACGGAGAGCCAGGAGGGCATCTGAATTCTCCATCTGAGGGAGAAAGGAAAGAAGAACCGAGTTTCCTTGGAGGTCGAAGCTACAGGAAAGCTCAGGGCGGATAGCACCTTTGTGTGTATGTGAAGACTCTGCAAGAGCGTAGACGTCAAAATCCTTTGAGGATTGGGAGAAAAGCTCAGGAGAAGTAGCGTTGTCATGTGCATGGGAAAGCTCAGAGTCGAAGAGTTCGAAAGAGGAAAACAGGCAAAGGTCGAGGCCTGCGTCAGTTGTGGTATCAGAGCCTGAATCTTGTCTGTAGATTTCAGGCAAGGGAAGTGAGGAGAAGACAAAGGAAAACAGAGTGTTGGAGACTCTGTAATGGTTGTTTACAGGTAGGCAACAATCAAGAAGATAGTCAACAGGACTGAAGGATGAGGCTGGAAACACTCGAGATGCAGAGTGACAGCAGCAGATTTTCCAGAAGGGCAGACAGAGACAACACCATGGCTACTGAAGGTCGAAGATACGCTAGAAAGAAAATCCCATAGCTGTTGAGTACAACCGAAAGGGGGAAAGAACTTGCCGACATCAGGGCAAGAATGGAAGAACTTGAACTGCGGATGCAGCAGAAAGCCAAGTCGAGATGGGTATATGAATGGCCCATGATGAAGACAAAAGCAAAATGGCCAGTCAAGGAGTTGATGGCTAGAAGACAGCATAGACTGTTAAAAGGATGGTTGAGGCATGCTGAAAACCTCAACAGACTAGAAGAAGGGGTTCGGATATGTGAACCGGAGACTGGGAGAGATCTCAGTGAAATGGGATCAGCTGAAGATTTCACGAACTGCCAAGAGGGCAAAGAGGAAATTCCAAATTGCCAGGTGGGCAATGAGTTGAGATCACTGCGGGATCTCAGAGACTATCAGGAGGACAACCAAAGAATTTCACATTGCCGGCTAGGCAATGATATGAGGTCACTGCAGGATTTCGAAGACTGCCAGGAGGGTAGTAGAAGCATCCCATATTACCAGGTGGGTAGGGATGAGAAGATGAGACTATCTGAGGGTCTCATAAACTCAGAAGTGAGTTGGAATCAGCCAGAGGAGCTGACAGAGAAGGTGAGCTCAGAGGTAGATTTAGATCAGCAGATGTAGCTGACAGAGGATGAGGATTCGTGTGGTTTTCCAAGCCATGTGAATGAAGATGATGACAAGTTAAAAACTTTCACCATCCGAGAGGATGATCTGAGGAGCCTTATAATGATTGGGAGAATCGAGATATTCCTACCACTTGCCCGAGGGGAGGCAGAAATCTGGGTTGCAGATGCAGCAACCACAGAAGCAGAACAGTCAGCTAAGACTGTCAGGGAAAAAGGATTGGAGCAGATATTTGAAGCTGCCCAAGCAGGAGAGGAAAATGATCATTCTGAGGAGTGTCTCAATGCTTTCAGCCATGAAGCTGAGGAATCTATAGCACTGAAGCTGACAACAGAAGAAGCAGAAGAGGACGACGAGCATTCTGAGGAATGGCTCAATATTTTTAGCCAGGAGACTGAAAAGACTGCAACATGGGAGTTTGCAAAAGAAGAAGAAGAAGAAACATAAAGCATTAGTTTGGCTGATCTGTATGAGTATATAGAAGCTCTGGAGAGAAGGGTGAAAGTGCATGGCATGCACATCCAACAGGTGAAGTTGGAAGCTGATGAAGAAGGCATGGGAGATCGCGGTGGTCTGCTCATGTGCCGAAAAATTTTGTAGCCGAGGAGACTGCATGAGCAGAGCCAACCACTGGAGCAGCTGGACGAAGTGATCAAAGAGATCATGGAGCTGATGATCACGTCAGCAAGGACTGCCAGTAAGGAGAAGATGGGTAGGAAAGCAGCAGCAACAGCGCAGAAGTAGCAACAACAACAGCATAATGGAGCGGATGAACAACTCCAGATATTTGTTTGGGATCCAGGAGGATTTCAACCACTGAGATGGGAAGCTCATGAGCAGGAGCTCATGAATTTTTCAGCTGAGGAGTATGATGCAGGAGAATTTCTCCATGTCAACCAACCAGCCAACCACGTCAGCGAATTCAAATCACGTGATGAAGAGAGGCGCAGTCCTCATTTAAAATTTAAATTGAATGTAATTTAATGTTTAAGCTATTGAGCTGGGAAGCCGTGCCTTTGTGTAGGCATTAGAGTAGGTAGTCCTTTAATGTTTGTAAGGCTGAAATCTAGATCCGAATTGTGGACTAGACAGCCCATTCAATGTAATTGAATAGGGTAGGTAGGTTGGAGGGAAGCGCTCTAAGAGCCTCCTCATGTAAAAGATCAATTTCGATCTCATTTTGTAGTAGTAAGCTGGAAGAGCATAGTAGAGTTAGAATCTGCGAGTAGAGAGCAGAAGAAAAGGAGCCGAGACCTTGTCATAGGCCGTGCTCAGGAACACCTTGTAAATACAGGCATTTGCCATATTTAATACAAATAGCAGCTTTTCCTGCATGACTATGTGTTAAATGGATGCCTGTGAGTGTTCTTCGTATGATAGAAATATATGTTGTAGATGTATGTTGTAGGTTTGCATTTGCAAGAGTGTGTTTGATTTTCAGGGTTAGAGGTCTTTGAGGCTTCATACCAGGAGGGTGTGACAGAACGCTGCGGGTTCTGATAGTCATGCACAGAAGGTGCATTTCTGAATTCTGCGGGTTCAGACGAAGACGTGCTGCGGCACAGAAACTGGAATCAACAACTCAGAGAAAGACCTATGAGGTTGCTGAATACCTCAGGAGGCAAGGTTGCGTAGGAGATACACGGTTGCAGACAGAAGCTCTGAGGAGTTCTGTGAAGCTCTGCCAGGAGGGCATTGAGTAAGTGTCGAGCACACAGAAGGAACTCTATTGAGTTTCAGAAGGAGACAGAATCTCTGAGGAGTTCTGCAGGAGGCTCTGCCAACTAGGCATTGAGCATATACACAGGGTTACTGAATACCCAGAAGTACTCAGCAGTAGGTTTCTTGAGTAGACGGAGAACCAGGAGGGCATCCGAAATCTCCATCTGAGGGAGAAAGGAAAGAAGAACCGAGTTTCCTTGGAGGTCGAAGCTACAGGAAAGTTCAAGGCGGATAGCACCTTTGCGTGTATGTGAAGACTCTACAAGAGTGCAGACGTCAAAATACTTTGAGGATCGAGAGAAAATCTCAGGAGGAGTAGCGTTTTCATGTGCGTGGGGAAGCTCAGAGTCGAAGAGTTCGAAAGAGGAAAACAGGCAAAGGTCGAGGCCTTTGAGAAACTTGGAAATCCTTCCAAGCCTGAGAAGGAAAGCGCCAAAGCTCGGGAGGAGCAACATCGGCCGTCAGGTCAGCTGATAGATTCTGGACTGTCGAATTTTCCCACATCCAGGGAGCAGCAGTGGAGTGCACAGAAGAAATGATCTGAACCGTCAGATCTTGAGCGAATCACCCACTAGCTGTCAGATCTGACCGGAGATGCACGGGGTTTAAACCTCGGGGAAGAGCAGAGACGAAAGTTCCGAAAGGAATTGGCACATCGGGACATCGGCACTTGGGATATCGGGGATCTCGGGGATGTGAGGTTGGCCACTCGGCATCAGAAACCCCAAAAAGACGAGATTTAATCTGAGTTGTCCGTCTGGTGAGACACATGGCGGAGATCAAGAGCCCGTCGGCATTTTGCAGGTCGGGACTTCGGGGATCAAAAGGACACGATGTCGGAGCATTTCGGCATTTGATTTCGTGAAAGTGCGAAATGATGGAGGAACGTCCATCATAGGGGGACACGTGGCGAAAATCTAAGAGCTCGGGAAAAGTCCCAAAAGGATAGTATTTCGACACTTTGCATGTCGGGGTTTCGGGGGCTCAGAAGATGAGAGGTTGAGTGATTTGGTTGTGAAAACCCGAAATAGAGACTAAGGTCATATGTGAAGTGGTCGTGTGGGCCAAGACTTAGTCCCGAGGGCTAGTCGCTGACGGAGGTGTTTCGACACTTCGGAGATTCGGTGATCGGGAGATCGCGGAGACAGTGGTTCTCGTGACATCGGGGATCAGAGAATCCCGAAACCCGAAATTACATCAGGGAAGCTCATGGTTGAATGCAGAAGAGCCGTGCGGGTGAATAGAAGGACTTGTGGATTGGTTTTAAGTGTGATTCCAGCAAGGAGTTGGAAGGAGCCACTTCGGCTCTGGGGATAGTTGAACGATCCTTAAGACCGTGAGGTCAGCGCAGAGACTCTATTAAGGCAAAGGTGGCACCTGCGTCAAATAGTAATAATATGCCCTAGAATAGTGGAACCTCCCATTATGCCCCAATGTGTTTACTGTGTGTTAAGAGAACTGCTGCCAGAAGTTATTAAGAATTTTCGTTTGCTCGAGACAATGTTTGAAATAAAAATCGGGGAGGGATAATATAACCCTCCACAAATTATGGTTTAATGCGTATCAATGGAATATCTCCTCGATCCTTTCGTTGATCAATGAAAATTTCCAGGGTTCGTGTGGAATGAGTTGTCACCATCACAGCTCACTAATTTCACAATTAGAAAAAAGTTCGAAGGTGGCGGTGACGGGGAAAAGAGATTAAGAATTAGAAATTTCTTAAAAGAACCAACCCGTCGGCGCACAAAAAAAAAAGAATGCATCGCCTTTGAAATGAATACTTTGAAAGGATAACATACTTGTGTGCAAATCTTAGTTTAATTCGTAGTAATGACAAATCTTCTCCGTATTTCCGAACATTAATGACAATCTTAATGGTTCCTACAGGATGGCTACTAGCATTAAAGCTTAATTATTGCATATCTGGAAACAAGTACGAAGGCCGCGGTGATGGTGAAACTGACTCCAAGAAATACCAAAGTATGGAAAGCGGTCGGGCGGGTTACAAAAGAAAAATGGAAGAAGATATATCCAGGAGACGTGAAGGGCTGATGGTCATATTGTATCTCAGTGATAGATATCGATCGTCAATTTGTATGTCGCGCAATTTGTAAATTGAGAAGCGGACCTGCGGGCTGGCTGGCTCAACATTGCACTTTCATTGTTTCGTGTCCTCCAAATAGCACTCGGAGTTCCGCGATATACAGATTGACAGATGGAATCGAGGGTTGGTGGGTTCAAGATTGTCATTGTTTACGGATGGCAATGCCTATCAAGTATCTAACATTATTTTCAATACTAGATTATTAATATTGCATATTGATATTGCAGAATTTTATTAGACGAGAAAGTTTGTACAATCTGGTCGGGTGAGTTATTTAAAAGTTTTGCGACAAATGAACAATACATAGTAAACATGTCCTTTTATAAAGTATGGACATGAGATTTTATAGAGCATATGTAGATCCCTCATTCCATACTTAGGCACTTTTTCGATTGTGGGTTCTCACCCTGGCGGGTTGAAAAATGAGCCTCTATTGTTCTGTGTCCTACAAATAGCACCTACACTTCCACGATATACAAATTGACAGGTGGACTTGCGGGTTGGTTGGTTCAATGTTGCACTTTTATTTTCCCGTACCGATTCCGTATTAATTCCATATTTAGCCACTTTTTTGGATCGGGGGTTCTCGGGCTGGCGGGAAAAAAAGTGGGCATCTATTGTTCCGCGCTTTACAAATAGCACCGACAATTACATGATATACAAATTCACAAGTGGACCTGCGGTAAATTATTACTATTAAATATTGATATTGCAGAATTTAATTAGACAAGAAAGTTTGTACAATCTGGTCAGCTGAGTGATCTAAAATTATTCCGACAAATGGGCGATACATAGTAAACATGTACTCTTATAAAGTATGGACATGACATTTTATAGAACATATGCGAATCCCTCATTCCATATTTGGGAACTTTTTGGAGCACGGGTTCGCGGCCTTGCGGGCTGAAAATTGAGTATCTATTGTTCCGTGTCCTACAAATAGCACCTACACTTCCACGATATACAAATTGACAGTCGGAATTGCGGAGATGAGTCTCTATTAAAAGTATGGACATGAGAGTTTATAGAGCATATGTGGATCCCTCATTCCATACTTAGGCACTTTTTTTATCGCGGGTTCACGGCCTGGCGGGCTAAAAATAGAGTCTCTATTGTTCTATGTCCTACAAATAGCACCCAAACTTCTGCGATATACAAATTGACAGGAGGACCTACGGGCTACTTGGCTGAATATTGCATTTGTATTGTTCTAGAACATATGCAGATCCATCATTCCATACTTGGGCACCTTTTGGATCGTGGGTTTGCGGCCTGGTAGGCTGAAAATTAAGTATCTATTGTTTTGTGTCCTACAAATGGCACCTAGACTTCCGCGATATACAAATTGACAGGCAGACTTGTGGAAATGAGTCTCTATATAAAGTATTGACAGGTAGACTTGTGGACATGAGTCTCTATATAAAGTATGGACATGAGATTTTATAGAGCATATGCAGATCCTTCATTCCATACTTAGGCACTTTTTGGATCGTGGGTTCACAGCCTGGTGGGCCGAAAATAGAGTCTCTATTGTTCTGTGTCCTACAAAGAGCACCCAGACTTCCACGATATACAAATTGACAGGATTACTTGCGGGTTGTTTCGCTAAACATTGCATTTTTATTGTTCTGTAGTGATTCCGTATTAATTCCATATTTAGCCACTTTTTTTATTGGGGGTTGTCGGGCTGGCTGACCGAACATTGCACTTTCGTTGTTCAGTCTCCTCCAAATAGCACTCGGACTTCTGGGATATGCAGATTGACAGATTAACATATTTCCATTGTTTACGAATGACAATCCCTATCAAATATCTAACATATCTAAAAACATTGTTTTCAATACTAAATTATTAATATTACATATTGATATTGCAGAATTTAAGTAGACCACAAAGTTTGTGCATTTTGGTGTACCGACTGATATAAAAGTTTTCCGACAATTGAGCAATACATAGTAAACATGTACTTTTATAATGTATGGATATGAGATTTTATACAGCATATGTCGATTCCTTATTCCATACTTAGGCACTTTTTGGATCGCAGGTTCGTGGCCTGGCAGGTTGAAAATTGAGGTTTTATTGTTCTGTTCCCTACAAATAGCACCCAGACTTTCACGATATACAAATTGACAGGTGGACTCAGGTTGGTTGGATGAACATTGCACTTTTATTGTCCCGTAGTGATCTCATATGAATTCAATATTTAGCCATTTTTTTTTAATCGGGGCCTCTAGGGCCCTGATCAATTATCTAAAAATGTCATTGTTTACAGATGCTAATCCCTATCAACTATCTAACATATATAAAAACATTATTTTTAATACTAAATTATTAATTATGGACAAGAGATTTTATACAACATATGCAGATCCCTCGTTCCATACTTGGGCACTTTTTGGATCGCGGGTTCTCGGCATGGTGGGCTGAAATTTGAGCCTCTTTTGTTCCATGTCCTACAAATATCACCCAAACTTCCACGATATACAAATTGACAGGCAGACTTGCGGATCCCACATATGTCGGATTCAAGATTGCAATTGTTTAGGGAGGCTCATCCTATCTAACTTTATCTAAAAACAATATTTTCAAATACTAAATTATAAATCAACTATGGATATTGTACAAGTGAATTAGACTAAATTATTAAAGGATGTTAGATTGCTTATTTTTTTTTAAAATGAAGGAAACAAAAGAAAGTTTTTTTTTAAATTATATCATAGAAAGCATAAAAATAACCAATTTGAATTTTAAGGCCCTCTTGTTCATATGATAGCACAATTGTACTCCGCACAGTATATATTCGTTGATTTCAAATTATTCTAGGATATTAATTTTACCAAGTTCATCGAATAAGCAAAATTGCCAAAACAACAACCAATTTGAATTTTAAGAGTCTCTTGTTGGCATGATAGGACAGTTGCACTTCACACACTATATATTCGTTGATTTCAAATTATTTCAGAGCAATAATTTGATCAAGTTCATCGATCAAGGAAATCTGCTAAAGCAAGCCACATAGTACATTTGCGTCACATCCCCATAGAAATTATCAGGCAGATCTACGTGCTAGCTGGGAAAAAAATCAATTATATTGTTCTGTGTCCTCCAAGAACAGTTGGAGTTCCACAGTATACAAATTGACAAACAAAGCAGATAACCAAGAACCAACCATACTTTAAACAGGCAACAAGCAAGTTCTCAGAGGGCTCCATAGATCATAACCCATCGACCTTTGCACCAATCAATTTGATATACAAAGAAAAGACGTCGTCGTGTTCATTTTCTCTTGCATCTGGTATATGTTCCCAACAGGAAATAACCGACATTCATCTAGATGTTGAACAAATATTACAGAGACACATGAGGTATTTTTGTTTCCTGCCAAATTTTGATATATATATATGTGTTTTCCCCTTCTTCAGCCGATATGCAAAATTGCATTGTCCTCATTTAAGGTGAATTTGTTGTGTATCCGAAGTTGTCGCAGCATGTAGACACTGCTTGTTTTTTTCTGTAGATATGTTTCATACGACAACTATGCCAACTCAGGAAGCACATTTTGTAACAGAGGGTGCCTAACCGTACAATGCATGGTTGTATGGCCCATGGTTCGGATAACAACATTCATGCAATGTCCATATATATATGGACATTTTTTATCGCATCGTAGACAATCAATCATATCATCACTTATCAAAGAGGAGGCAGAAGCAGGGGAATTGCATTTTTCACATACATGCCCAAAGGGGGTCGAGTACACATTGGCTGCAACTAAAATACCTTCAACCCGCGAACGTGATCAAAGGGATTAATACATTGAACAATATAATACACAACTGCACCCCCCCCTCCCCTTTAAAAAAAAAATTAAATTAAACAGGCGCAGAAATTTGTTGAAGGTTATTTCTATAAGGAAAGTGAGGATGATTTTGTGGATATATACGCACAACAGTTGTAGAGCTAGCTAGTTTCTTCAAATCCTCTACTATATCTGCTTGCAACTCTATTACAAAGGTTGTCTGGGTTGTCTGAAAGATCCTTTCTCTAGCATCCCTCTTCTTTGTAATATTTTTGAACAGCATAAGTGGAATCTGCCCTCTATGCAATTGTTGTTCTATTGACGAAAACAAATCTGAATACGTATCGATAAATTGTAGCTGCAACATGGAACAGTGCAATATTTGTGTAACTTATCCGACATACATGCAGATGTGAAAGTAAAGGACAAAACTGAATATGAAAAGAGGTACCATTGCCTTGTCGTTGTCCGACTCTCCATCCTTTATATGGAGAATGTGTTGTGAGCCAAATTTTCTCGCCAGTGTGACAACATCCCCAATCATTCTGATTGGGTAAATATCAGTGCTCTGTGCAAGATCGTTGATAGTTTTAAGGTAGCTAGAGAGGTAGTGGGGGGGGCCAGAGGGCCCATAGTGATAATAGTGGAGGTCATTCAATGTAAGGTGGACTAGGTCCACTATATTATTAAATAAGGTCCACTATGGTAGTTAGATATAATAAATGGGTAATTAGATATTCCTCCTCTAGAATGTTCTTAGGTGATGGTAGCACTATATAAAGGGGTTCAAGCAATGTAATGAGACATGAAGAGAAATATTGTATTTGGAGCGGTAGCTCAATAGAAGGATGCCCCCTCGAAAAGGCAAGTGAAGAGGAGAGGATTTCTTCCATAATAGGATCCATTATATAGTGTTGTCCTACCTCAAGGGTTTGGTAATAATAAAGTGTGGTTTCTTCTATATTTCTTTTTGAATATATTTTGTATTCAGTCATTGGTTCTTAACAAGCGATATCAGAGCACTTTCCTTGGCAGACATTGTGGGAAAATATTTTTTATTTTTGCAGATTTTTTTTCGGAGAAGAAAAAAGAGGGTCGCGACATTCCAAAAATTTTTGGTATATTTATGTGAAAATTTTGCAGAAACCGATTGTATATCTGAGTTCCTCTCAGAAAAACACCCAATTTGAAAAAACAAATCGTCCAAAACGGAGTCCGGGAAGTCAAGATATTGAAGTTTTAAAATATGCAATTTTTCAGGGTTTTTTCCGCGGACAACGGCGCGATATTTTTTATTTCTGTAGCAGTTGGAGGCCGAATTTGCCCAAACAAATTACATATCTTATTTCCTCTCACAATTTCACCCAATTTCAAAAAAAAAAAAATCAACCGAAATGGAGTCCGGGAAGTGAAGTTATGAGCATTTTAAATTCAACAGTTTTTTTAGGGTTTTTCCAGAAAAAACCGCGATTTCTGTCGTAACTTATTGTATCTATTTTTTATTTTTTTTCATGATGGTTGAGGGACCGAAGAGCTCATAGGGTGTTCAAATGGCTATTTTCTCTCAAACCCTCAAAGAAATTCTTGAAGCATTCAAATCTCAATTGTATGACACATTGTGTGGCACATTGTATGACAGATTGCATGACCTTGCAGATGGCCTCAATGATAGTTTTCGTAGTATTCAAAATTCATTGGATAGCATGCATGAGAGATTTTTTATTTGATGACTCTACTCCACCTTATGTAGAGAACATAAATATAAGAATTAGATATAATAAATGTAAGAATACTTCTTAAAAGGTTCTACTTCTAGAAGATTCCTCCTCTAGAATGTTCTTAGGTGATGGTAGCACTATATAAAGGGGTTCAAGCAATGTAATGAGACATGAAGAGAAGTATTGTATTTGGAGCGGTAACTCAATAGGAGGATGCCCCCTCGAAGAGGCAAGTGAACAGGAGAGGATCCCTTCCATAATAGGATCCATTGTATGGTGTTGCCCTACCTCAAGGGTTTGATAGTAATAAAGGAGATTTTGCATATTGTTCCTGTATATCTGTTGTGGTGCTTTTGTATTCAGTCTTTGGATATTAACAAGTGGTATCAGAGCACTTTCCTTGGCATACATTGTGGGAAAATATTTTGGAGCATCATTTTGAGTTGGTTATTGGGTTCCAAAATATTCCACGGGAAGTTCACATGAGCACTTGGACATGGGACCCGGGCTTACAGTGGTGGTTGGACTACTTCAGCATGGTGGCTTTCCTTTCTACATGGGACCTTAGTTCTTCAGTCTTCTTCAGCATTATGGTCCACAATTATCCATGGGACCCTAGTATATGGTTGTACATCAACCGTTGAGGACAATGCTTTCATAAGGGGGATGGAATGTAAGGTAGCTAGAGAGGTAGTGGGGGGGCTCAGAGGGACCATAGTGATAATAGTGGAGGTCATTCAATGTAAGGTGGACTAGGTCCACTATATTATTAAATAAGGCCCACTATGGTAGTTAGATATAATAAATGGGTAATTAGATATAATAAATGTAAGAGGACTTCTTAGAA
>ML786330.1:116229-158296 GCA_009831015.1 Picea engelmannii | reverse complement strand
AACCTAATTTACATGCCATGGATTTTAAATTGTAGCATATATAATACAATGGAACCCCAAGACAATTTAAATTTCTAAGAAGAAAACCAAGAAGATCAAAACCCCAACCCACCACCACCACACAATGTAAACACTGAAATTAATGAGGGGTTGGTTATATTACAAACCCTTGAGGAACAATTAAGGGAGACTAGAGAGCCTCATGGAGTCTCCTTGGCCACTTATTTGGATATCATTGTGCAGTCCATTGCAAGTGCCCAAGGGAAATTGACCTCTGTTTTTTATTATAGGGAACGAATGTATGAGTACTGTAACGATTTGGATAGAAACCAAGTCAAAGAACTGGGCATTGCAAAACAACAAATATTGTCTATTTTTAGGGATCCTAGAAATGGACAAGAACTACCATTGACCAGGAAACACATCTCCATTGACTGGTGCATCCATCCCCAGATTAGTTGAAACTAGATGGATAGGTGGTACATGGTTTTTGATAAACCTCCCTGTAATAATAGGGAGATGCCCTTATATTTTCTAAGGAAATTATGGGCTGAGTTTATTATGAGTAAGCATGTCAACTACTTTGACATTGGTGACTTCTATGGGGTGGGTTGAGGGTCCATACAGTACCGAGATCATGCCAGGTGCGATCCCAAGTTAGGTCCCTGTCCCCTCCAAGTGAAGGCCTAACCCCCCTACCCAACATCCTCCTGTTGCAGAGAAATTGCAACAGGTACAACTATCCATCTCATCATTCACTCATAGCCTAGTGAAACATAATAGCTTTGTTGCACTATCTCGACAAGAGTCGTTTATCAGTGACATTGATAGAGGAGTTGGAGTGTCATCATGCACAAGAGAGTACAATGAAGAGAGGGCGCATGGACATAGAAACTGTCCATGTGAACCTCAAAGATGCTCGAGCTACGGACAGACATGCTATGGGCCTATAGAGCCCAGTGGACAACATAGCTTCATGGAGGAGGTTAGTATCTTAACCCTCTCTATGTTCTTCATCATTATATATTTCTTTTGTATTTTGTGTATTTATATAGATATTTGATTGTATGTTGTTTTGCAGTTGTTGCATCCCAATAGAAGACCCTCTACACCTATGGATGCATTAGTGTCTAGCCCCACCACTTATGCAGCAGTAGAGGCAACATGTTCATTGGGTGCATCGTACACACAGGTATGTATCACATTTTATAGATTAGGCATAGTCATTTCTTTATTTTATGACATCCTCAATTTTTTTATATGTTCTCTTGTTTCTATAGGATTTGGCACCAGGAGATGTTGGGGATTGTCAATCTAGGATGGACAAGTCACCAGTGTCACAGGTATCATCTGTAAAGTTAAATATCGTACAATTCATAAATTGTTTGTCTTTATGTTTTTGAATTTTGCTATTTGGTACTAATAGTTCAATTTTATTCATATGTATGTAGGTCGCCGATATATTTGCTAGGTATAGTAGTATTGCACTATTGGAGATACTTCACACATACCTAGGAATTCTTTTTCCTTAGGTTTTCCCTATGTTTACTAATCATTATTCAGTCTCCTATAGTTTAGGGAGAATATTCCTCTAGGAGAATATTCTCTTCAGTTCCCACTTCAATTTGATCAGTTGAGTGGAGTCTATATGTCACATTGGGATCATCATCGGATAATGCGCATTGTCCTTGGGATTATCACCATACTAGTGCATTACTCATGAATCCCCGATCTCCTCCTCACTTCACTTTGTTTCAGTCAGTTAACTGAAGACTAAGAGACTAGTTAACTGAGACTAGGTGGCAGTTAACTCCTGTAACTGTCGGTGTGTGTCCAGATCACTCTATACCACCACTATGGCATATTGGTTCTCCTCGAGTGTGCATTAGTTGAGTTATATAGATTATTTCATGTGTAAATTATCATTCATTCATTTGCTTAATAGAATTCTTCCATTCTTCCTCTCGTGTTTTCTCTCCTTTCTCATTTTCTGCAAACTGTGTATGTATTTTTTCTAGCTAGATCTTATCTATGCAGGTTCATCCACATTTACATGGTATCAGAGAAGACGGATTTCTATGGAAAATACAAACCAGACTCTTTTTGCAGGTACAAGAAGATTGAAGATAGCGGAAAAATGTAATTTTCAAAATAATTCATTCTTACACCTTACAATTACTTTGCATGGAAGGACAAGATGATATTGCATATTCAAAATAGAGGATTATACAAGTTAACAATGGACACAGAGACCAAACCTAATTCAACCATAGAAAAATCCAAGTATCTAAATCAGATGGATGAAGCGTTTGGAACTATTTGTAGTCTCATTTCGCATGAGCTCCTATTTCAAATATCCTCCTGTAAAACCCCCAATGAAGTCTAGAATACCATGGAATGACTTTTTGGAAAATAGGACGATATGAGGGGACATATGCTCGAGGTTGAATTGCTCACTTTGGATCCAAAAATCTTCGACAATCTCCAATATTTCTTTACCAAATATAAGGATTTGTTTTTGCAACTCAAGGCTTGCGGGGTTGATAAATATAAGGAGGAGAAACAATTGGTTCTTACCATTCTCTCCAAACTTGGTCTGAAATACTCAGTTTTTGTATCCACAATTCATTCAGTCAGGTTCGCCTCTGGAGCCTCCTCGAAGATGCCCTCTCTTGAGGTCTTTATTGAATCTTTGACACAAGAGAAGAACAAGCTTATCAACATGGGAAAAATCAAAGGCCCAAAAGCACATTCACTTGTTGTACAAGATGGTAGAAATCATCAAAATCAGAAATGAAAAAACAAAGACAAAGGGAAGGCACCTGCAAATCCAAAGAAGAAAGGGAACTCAAAACCCTTCAATGATTCATCCGGATCCAAAGGTGGAAAGGGAAGAAAAGGGGATAAATGCACTTACTTCCATAAAGGATTCCATTCAGAATATCCATGTATGAAGAAAAACATATATCAAATGGCCCAAGTACTTCAACAAGACAACCTTGCAGATCGCATCCCTGAGGGTGCCAAGAAGAAGAAGCCATAAGATCAAAAACCCATGAAAGGTGATTCGAGCCATGTTTGATCACCATCAACTCCTCTCCTGATGTTTGGATTATAGATTCAGGCACATCACACCACATGGAAACCACAAAAGAAGTCTACTCTTCATTGGATGCATGCAAAGGTCATCCTATTCTGATGGGGGACAACTCTCTAGTCGAGGTCACGGGAAAAGGAAGAATTGAACTCACAAATGGAAGCTTCGAGAATGTGTTGCACGTTCCCAAACTTTCTGTCAATCATCTCTCTGTGTATCAGATGAAAAACTCCAGCACCGAAAAGAGATTTGTATTCACACATGATGTTGTGGATATCTATGACATGCAAACCAATTCCAAGGTTGCTATCGGTGAGGTAAATCATCAATCCAGACTCTACACATTTTTTGAATTTATTGAACCAGATTGTGCTTTACTGCTTACCCATGTTGATGAAAGAAGTAGGATATGGAACAAAAGGTTCGGGCATTTAAATTTCAGATATATGCAACATCTTAGCAAGCAAGGAATGGTTGAAGGTCTAACCGACATCCACTTCTCCAAAGGAATTTATGAGGGATGTGTTCTTGGAAAACACCCTCAAGATAAATTCAACAAAGGAAAGACTCAAAAGGCCTCCTTTCCTTTAGATCTGATTCATAGTGACCTCATGGGCCCTTTTCTGCATCCATCAATCAGTAAATCAAGGTATGTTCTCACTTTCATTGACGATTTCTCACGCTTCACATGGACTTTATTTCTCAGGAAAAAATCAGAGGCCTTTCAACACCTCAAAGATTTCAAAGCCCTTTTTGAAACACCATCAAGAAAGAAGATAGAAGTCCTCCAAACAGATAATGGGGGGGAGTATGTCTATCATGAGATACAAAATATTCGTCTTGAGGTTGGGATTCAGTTGCATCACATGATTCCCTATACTCCATAGGAAAATGGAGTTGTTGAGCGGAAAAATAGATCTATGAAAGAGATGGCATCTTGCATGCTACATGCAAAGTCACTTCCACAGAGATTATGGGTTGAAGCACTTAATTGTGCAAACTACATCCAAAACAAATCTCCCCAGACATATGTCAAGTATAAGACCCCCTACAAGGCTTGGAGTGGCCTCAAACTAGAAGTGACCCACTTATGTATATTTGGTTCTCGTGCATGGGCTTGGATGTCATGTTTTGAACACTATGTGAACTTGCTACTAAATGGTTTAAAATTAACTGGGGGAATAGGTTACCTAGGTAGGCAACAATTGTTTAATAACCACATGAAACATGGATGTCTCAATGTGAATGTTATGAAAGTTTTTGATTGACATATTCC
Source organism: Picea engelmannii (assembly GCA_009831015.1). NCBI lineage: Eukaryota > Viridiplantae > Streptophyta > Pinopsida > Pinales > Pinaceae > Picea > Picea engelmannii. The sequence continues at coordinate 153,923 of ML786330.1, read as the reverse complement.
ATTACTACAGGCATGAAGGGGTACAAACACATTTTCAAAAGAAAATGGTTTCTTTATTGAATGGGATCCATCACAGGTAGTTAACCACATTGAGTGCTCCATACATCATGTTGAGAATGATTGAATAGAAACTTTGATGATCTATGAATCACATCATGAGGAATAGATAAAAAGTATTGATTCTAATAACAGAGTTAAAATGATTCCATAAGAACCAAGGTCGACGTTCAATCTTAGGTAAGTCAAATTGCTACATAGATGTTCAAATAAAAGAGGTTTCATAGCGACGGGCCTAGTGACAAATGTCCGTGAATGAAATTTTATTGATGGAAAAAGTTTGTGACCTCTCTCATTTGGTGTGTTGGTGACTTGGAATTATTATTATCTTACCACAATAGCTTGTTTGAGTTGGAACTTGGCAGTTTAGTACCTTGGCCAATAAACAAAATGGTGGATTTCAAAACATTTTTTATCACAAGGGTTGAAGGTATTAACCAATTTAAAGGTTCACCAACACAAAAAAAAAACAAGATCACAATGTTAATTTCTTGTGAGTAAAGGTGAATCTAGTCCATTAGTGTTCTTTAGAGCCAACTTATATCACCATAGGAACATTTTCAAATGTTTTAGAATGAGAGGAAATGCACTTTGAAACTACCAAATGGTAATGAATTTAGAGTTTTAATTGAGAAATTATTCATCCAATGTGAGAAATGTTGCATATCAGAAGATTCTCTTCAAAGGCATCATTCAAAGCACTTGCTTGAACTAAGTGGTGCTCCCTTAGATGTGATATTAAAGGGAGGTGCAAAGGAAATTGAGGTCAAATTATAGGATGTGATAGAAGCAAATCATCTACAGTTAAAATATCCACCCATGGGTATTGTAGACTGTGTCAATGTTCAAATTGTGACAACAAGGCCATATAAGCAGCTACAATGCTAAAGGATGAGTGTGATGCAGAAGCATCACTTCACGTCAGCAATGTGTCATCCAGCCAACACATACAACACACATTCAATGAAGGGAGAGTCGTCGACCCTCTCGTTTTAAAATTTGAATTTGAATTAAATGTTGTAAGGCTAGTAAGATCTAGATCTGATTCGGACTAGACAACCATTGAATGTAATTCAATGTAAATTAATGAGAGTATGTAGCTTGGAGGGAAGACATCGAGAAGCCCCTTTTGTAGAAAATATATTTGTATCTAGATTCATTAAGAGAGATTAGGATGATTAGGGAGAGGCAGAGAGAGATACTAGAGGATAGATTGCAAAGAAAAGAGAGGAATCGAGACTCTGTTGCAGTCCGAGCTTTGTACACATTGTAAACAGGTATTCTGAGATTAATACAAAGAGCAGTTTTTCCTGCATGACATTATTTATGTGTTTATGTGTATTTGAATGAATGTTTTTTTTTGTGTTTACATGCATATGTTGTATATGTATGTTAGATTCCATCTGCAGGGATAGAAAAAATATCATATCTGTGAGTTTTCTGATTTCAAGCCTGGGTTCTTTGTGGCTTCATGCAAGGGGTTGCATGATAGAGTGTTGAGGACTCTGTAAGTCAATGCAAGAGAGAACATCCGAGTTCTATGGAATTCAGACAAAAACGTGACAGGATGGCACACCAGAGAAATCATAGACTCAGAAAGAAGCCTCGGAGTTACTGAATACTAAGGAGGTGAAAACTGTGTAGAGGAAGGCACAGAGAGACAGAATCACTGAGGATTCTATGAAGCTTTTCCAGGAGGGCATTGAGTGAGTGCAAGAAGTGCACCAAGGAACTCTGTTTCGAGTTCTGTGATAAGATAAGTGTCCAGGAGAAGACCCTCACGGATTCGTTGAACACTCTGTAGGCTCAGCAATGAGTGCTTGAGAATAAGTTGCCAGAGGGCACTTACATCACTTCAAGGAGCGTAAGGGACAAAGACCTTTGAGATCCAAGAAATTGAAGCTCAAGAAGACAGAGTTGCTAAACAATCTGGAGGAAGACCTATGTAAGGAGTGCACCAGGACAACACTGAGACGAAGTGTTGAAAAACATCCATTCGAAGGTCGGTTGAGCACAAGGAGTGCACAGAGAAACGAATTGCTTCATGTTCGCAAGCTCAGGAGGAATAGTGCCTTTCCGCACAAAGTTCCAACAGAAAAGATCAGTAGGCCGAGACACCTCGAGGTCCAAGCCACAAAAAGCTCAGGAGGTTGAGCATAGGAGTGTGCCAGGAGGGGCACCAGAATTCTTCTAAGGAAGACGTTGAAGGCCGAGTCCCTTAGAGACTGAGAAAGTTCAAGAAACTCAGAAGAGATAGCACAAGGAGTGTGCAAAAGTGGACTTATTTCAAGTCCCGAAGCTCAGGAGGAGGAGCATCGGTAGCTATTAGATCAGCTATAGAGGAGTGAATCTGGACCATTGAACCTCACGTCCAGGCATGCAGGAGAGCGCACAAGAGAAGCAGATCTTAGCGTCGAATCTGGAAGCGCGTGGACCAACAGCCATTGGATCCGGATGAAGTGCACGAGGTTTAGTCCTTTAGAGTGAACATGAGGAGAGTCGACTTGGGAATTCATGAAGTTTCGACATCATCGGGACCATCCATCATCAAAGGACACATGGAAAAGATCCGCATACGTCAGAAGATTTGCAAGGGAAAGAGCTGCAACGATCCTAACCGTCCATCGGAAGGGACGCGTGGTGAGCGACCAACATTTCGCTGACTCATGACTTGAAGAAGTCAAAGGGAAAATTTGTGAAAGCTCGCAAAATCCCGATACGTGAAAGGGAGATTTGGACTGTTGGATTGCGGGGATTGTGGACCGTTGATCTGATGCTCCAAAATATCGACATTTCAGGGGTCGGGAGAATAGAGGTGAATCGCATCAGGAATTCCTGATACGCGAAATCCTGACCTGCTTGAGAGTTGAGCTCTTGGTCATGGTGAATGGTCACATGGACGAAGGCCAAGGGAGGAGTTAACAATCGTTAATCTCTTTTTCGAGTTTCGAGAGTCGGGGAGTCAGGGTTGGCTCATATGTAGAAGTCCTGACATGCAAAATCTCGAAACGCCTATTATGCAGGAGTGCGGTCACAACCCATGGTCATGTGGAGGTGAGGCTCGCGCTTGGTGCTTAGTCGTGTAGGAAGAGTTTAATAAGGACCTATGGATTTGTTCATGGGATTCCAGTAGGGAATCGAGAGAGCTACTCCAACTCATTAGAGTTAAGAACGATCCTTAGACCGGGAGGTCAGCGGACCCTGTCGAGGTAGGGGGTCTGCATCAGGTGGTATCAGAGCTTGCACATAATTGATTTCTGTAGGCCGAGGTAGCATAAATAAGAGATAGTTTGATACCATCAAGTGGTATCAGGAGCTGAAGACAGGGTGTTGATGCTCTGTGTGTGGAGATTTGTTTGGATGTAGACGACAGACATTTGACATCCAGGTGGGTTGAAAGCCGAGAGGAAAAATATGGCTACTGAAGGCCATGAACGTGGTCCAAGAGAAGACTGCCAGCAGAAAAGTAAGGCTGAGGTGAACCAAGAGCTCAGCGGGATAAGAGCACAGATGGAGAAGCTTGCATTTAAAATGCAACAAGATGCTAAAGTGCATTGGGTATATGAATGGCCCATGAAGAAGAAGGTGAAGTGGCTCATTCAGAAATTGTTGGCCAGAGGACAACAAAAGATGTTGAGAATGTGTTTAAGGTATGTTGAAAGCCTCAAAGGTGAAGAGGAGATGGTTCATATTTATGAGCCAGAAATTGGGAAGAATCTCAATGATAATGAGAAGAAGATATCAGAGAAGGGTCTCAGAAACTGCCAGGTGAGCAGTGAAGAAAGTTCAGATTGCTAGGTGGGAAATGATATGGGATCATTGGAGGATCTCATAGACTTCCAAGAGGGTAGGGCAGAAATCCCAGATTGTCAGGTGGGAAAGGGAGAGGAGATGAGGCTATCTGATAGTCTCATGAACTCAGAGGTGAGTTCAGATCAGCCAGAAGTGATGACAGAGAGGGGGGATCAGAGGAGTGTTTTTATCATTGGGGGAATTCGGATATTCTTGCCAAGTAGCCCAGTTGAAGTCACAACACATGTTGCAGATGCAACAACAGGAGAAGGACAACCAGCAGTGACTGACATAGAGGAAGAATAAATGGAGCAGATGTTGATGTCTTCCCCAGTAGAAGAAGAGAATGCAGATGAGATGCTCACTCCATGGGAGAAGGAGTTAGAGATGTTGGAGGAACCATCCAGAGCTAGTAGATGACTGCCATGAGAAAACAATCATGTTGATTTTGGGAGAAGAGCATTCAACAGAATTGCTCAGAAATTTCAGCCAGGAAGTTGGATAGATAATGACTGCAGCACTGAAGCCTGCAACAGAAGATGAATCAAAATTCTAGTCTGGGGAGTAGTTGGAGGAAGCTGGAGCTGAACCACCAGGAGAAACGACAGAAGCTAGTTTTTCATAGGAAGTGACTGAGCAGCAAGTTAGTAAAAAAGAGACTGCAAAATTGGAGTTTGCAGCAGAGTGGTGACTTAGTGCCACAAGTTAGTCAAAAAGAGACTGCAAAATTGGAGTTTGCAGCAGAGTGGTGACTTAGTGCCATAAGGGGAGATGAAAACAATAAGGGGGATCGAGTTGATCCACCTATTACAAAGAAGGAAGTGCAGGAGAGAATATTTCCATAGAGCCAACCATTAGAGTAGCTGGATGAGGTGATTGAGAAGATAAGAAGGCTGATGTTGAGGTCAACAACGAAAACTGCTAGTGGGGAAGCTGAGCAGGAATAAGCCTTCCATAGTAGCAGGGAAGCATCAACAACAACAAAACAATGGAGCAAATCGACAACTCCAAAAGATAGTTTGGGATCCAAGTGGATTTCAACAGCAAAGCTAGGAAGATCATGAGCAGGAGCTCATGAATTTTTCATAGAAGTGGAGTATGATGCAAGAGCATCGCTTCACGTCAGCAATGTGTCAACCAGCCAACACATACAACATGCATCCAATGAAGGGAGAGGTGCCAGCCCTCTCGTTTTAAAATTTGAACTTGAATTAAATGTTGTAAGGCTGGTAAGATATAGATCTGATTCGGACTATATAGCCATTGAATGTAATTCAATGTAAATTAATGAGAGTAGGTAGCTTGGAGGGAAGAGCTCGAAAATCCCCTTTTGTAGAAAATATCTTTGTATCTAGATTCATTAATAGAGATTAAGATGATTAGGGAGAGGCAGAGAGAGAGACTAGAGGATAGATTGGAAAGAAAAGAGAGAAGCCGAGACTCTGTTGCAGTCCAAGATTTGTACACATTGTAAACATGCATTCTGAGATTAATACAAAGAGAAGTTTTTCCTACATGACATTATTTATGTGTTTATGTGTATTTGAATGAATGTTTTTTGTGTGTGTTTACATGCATATGCTATAGATGTATGTTAGATTCCCTCTGCAGGGATAGAAAAAATTTCATATCTGTGAGTTTTCGAATTTCAAGTCTGGGTTCTTTGTGGCTTCACGCAAGGGGTTGCAGGACAGAGTGTTGAGGACTCTATAAGTCAGTGCAAGAGCGCACATCTGAGTTCTATGGAATTCATACAAGAACGTTCCAGGAGGGTGCACCAGAGAAATCATAGACTCAGAAAGAATCCTTAGAGTTACTGAATACTATGGAGGTGAAAATTGTGCAGAGGAAGGCACAGAGAGATAGAATCACTGAGGATTCTATGAATCTCTTCCAGGAGGGCATTGAGCGAGTGCAAGAAGTGCACCAAGGAACTCTGTTTCAAGTTCTGTGATAAGAGAAGTGTCCAAGAGAAGACCCTCAGGGAGTCATTGAACACTCTGTAGGCTCAACAAGGAGTGCATGAGCATAAGTTGCCAGAGGGCACTTACATCCCTTCAAGGAGCATAAGGGACAAAGACCTTTCATATCCAAGCAGTTGAAGCTCAAGGGCACATATTTGTTGAACACTCTGGAGGAAGACCTGTGCAAGGAATGCACCAGGCCAACACTCAGATGAAGTGTTGAAAGATAGTTAGTTGAAGGTCGGTCGAGCATGAGGAGTGCGTAGAGAAGCAAACTGCTTCAAGTTTTAAGCTCGGGAGGAATAATGCATTTGCGCACAAAGTTCCAATAGAAAGGATCAGCAGGTCGAGACACCTCGAGGTCCAAGCCGCAGAAAGATCAGGAGGTTGAGTGTAGGAGTGTGCCAAGAGAGGCACCAAAATTCTTCTAAGGAAGACGTTGAAGGTCGAGTCCCTTAGAGAATAAGCGAGTTCAAGAAGCTCAGAAGAGATAACATGAGGAGTGTGCAATAATGGAATTATTTCAAGTCCTGAACCTGAGGAGGAGGAGCGTCGGAAGCTATTAGATAGCCATCTTTTCCTCTCTGGTTTCAGCCCACCTGGCCTTTAGTAGCCATCTTTTTCCTCTCTAGTTTCAGCCCACCTGGATGTCAAATGTCTGTCATCTACATGCAAACAAATCTCCACACACAGAGCATCAAACTATCTCTTATTTACGCTGCCTCGGCCTACAAAAATCAATTATGTGCAAGCTTTGATACCACCTGATGCAGACCCCCTACCTCAACAGGGTCTGCTAACCTCCCAGTCTAAGGATCGTTCTTAACTCTGATGAGTTGGAGCAACTCTCTCAATTCCCTGCTGGAATCCCACGAAAAAATCCATAGGTCCTTATGAAACTCTGTCTACACGACTAAGCACCAAGCACGAGCCTCACCTCCACACGACCACAGGCTGTGACCGCATGCTACACAATAGGCATTTCGAGATTTCGCATGTCAGGACTTCTACATATGAGCCAACCCTGACTCCCCGAATCCCGAACTCCAAAAAGAGCTTAACGGTTGTTAACTCCTCCCTTGGCCTCCATCCATGTGACCATTCACCATGACCCGGGGCTCAACTCTCAAGCACGTCGGTATTTCACGTATCGGGAATTCCCGATGCGATTCACCTCCGTTCTCCTGACCCCTGAAATGTCAATATTTCAGAGCGTCAGATCAACGGTCCACAATCCCTACAATCCAATAGTCCAGATCTCATTTTCGTGTATCGAGATTTCGTGAGTTTTCACGAATTTTCCCTTTGACTTGTTCAAGTCACAAGTCAACGAAATGTTGATCGATGGCCATGCATCCCTTCCGATGAATTGTTAGGATCATTGCGGCTCTTTCCCTTGCAAATATTTCGACGTACACAGATCTTTGCCACGTGTCCTTTGATGATGGATGGTCCCGATGATGTCGGAACTTTGCGACTTCGCAGGTCAACTCTCCTCCTGTGCACTCTAAAGGACTAAACCTCATGCACTTCTGTTAGCGCTGGAAGTCGCTCCTAGATTACTTGCAAAAGCAGAGCCCAACACCCATCAGTTTTTATGTCACGGTTTGATAGAGGGGTGATCAAATGGGTAGAGACTCGAACAGGTATCACCCGATTCATCGCCCCATTCATCCAGAGAGGGGACAACATTAGGAAAACCAGGAATAACAGAAAAATTAAAAGGAGCAAACTTGCGAGCAAGGATTTTCTCCATATCGAACCAGTGGAGTCGCCAATCGATCATTGAACCATGGAGTCGCCAGGTGAAAGATGTGCAGCTTCGAATGTGTCTGGTCCTTGTTCACCATCAAAGGCTAGATCCTAACGTTTTTGTTTCCCTAGGAAGCTTCTTAGGCTAAGAAAGCAGCTGCTGAAACCTTCTTGAGAAAGCTCCTTAGGGTTAGCTTTTAGGTGTGCTAACAGTAGCCACAGCTGAAACAGTGATGTGGAAACAATGGAGTCGCCACAGTGGAGTCGCCAGGTGCACAGTAGCAATATTTAAGGGCTCTGATGTCTGATGCACCTTCAGAATCAGAGGCTCAATGTCGTTCTGCCCAGGGAAAATCTTCAACTTCGTCCCCGGCAACAACACCATAAATGTTAGTGTTGGAAGTCGCTCCTGGATTGCTTGCAGACGCAGAGCCCAACGCCCATCAGTTTTTATGTCACGGTTTGATAGAGGGGTGATCAAATGGGTAGAGACTCGAACAGGTATCGCTTCAAAATAGGAACTGTTTCTTATAACAAGGAACAAAGGAGGTCTTGACCCAACTTCAGTCAGGAAATGATTTAAAGATGGGCGGGTGGAAGACTTGGGAGAAGAATGGACAAACTATCTCCGGCAACAGTGCTTTTGGTAGCTCGTAGAGGAAAAACTCTGAATACAAGATCCACTTGGTTCAGGGCTTCAAGAAACTGAAGGGAAGACTTAACTGGATCCTCCAATTCCAAGTCGTTCAGTGCTGAGAAGTTCACAGGAACTGTTTATAACAATGCAACTGTTACAGTGATCCAACATACATCATCCTATAACAGTCACAACTCCACTGGATCCTCCTATTCCGAGCTGCTCTAATAGAGTATATACAAAGACATGAAAGAAACTGACATTCATCAGGCAAGAAGTCTCAAGAGTCCAAAAGTAACCAGAAAACAATTCTTCATTAAAGGTTTTACAACTGGGAGTCTTGCTCAACCATTGATGCTTACAAAAATGGCGAAAACGCCTACATATACTTCAAACAACAACAACAGCAAAAACAAGACGCTGCATTAATAAAAAATTCGTCTACAAGTCTTCTGACATTCTGCCCACGCAGACTCAGGATGATCGTGCGCCTCTGACAGATGCCATCTTAACTGCTCGAGGATCCAGCAAGGGGAGTAGCTAATTCATTAAGTGTCGAGCTATCGCGTGCAGACTTCCGCTAGTCGAGAACTCGGGCATGGCTCTTTCAGAAAAAGGGGATACAGGACCCTCTCGAGCAGACCGCCTGCCAGACCCGCCATACTTTGCAATTAATGAGTGAGGCGAGGTTTCAACCACCCTCTCTCTTCCTCATTTATTCCCAACAGGTACCGGGATTTAGATCACGTCGAATCAGCGCCTGGAGAACACAGTGCCCCCCCTCTGAAACTCAATTCGGTGCTTTGGGACCCGAGTGGCCAAATGATAAACATTAGCGCCCCTCCTCTAGTCTTGTTCCTTTATGACCAGGCGCCAAAACCACGGGCCCGATTCTGGGCGCTATCAACATTTCGGGGTTCGGGGTTTCGAGAAGTGAAGTGACGAGGAGCACTTGCCCCTCGAACTCCCGAATGCTGACGTGACACGGATGTGTTCCGCGCGTCCGTCAAATGAACAGCCCAGATAGTACGTTATTATAAAGGGGGTTGCCCCCATTTGTAGGCTCGCTTGACGTGACCTGGCGCTAAGACCGTGAGCTTGGCTTTGAAGATCGCTTATCGACATTTCGGGGTTCGGAGTTTCGAGATGTGAAATGATGAGGGACTTTTACCAATCGAACTCCCGAATGTCGATATGTCAATGTGACCAGATCTTGCGCCACGCGTCAATGGATAGGACGACCCAGACTTAGCTTTAAAATATAGGTGCTTTCTCTTACGCTATATATCGGGTAACTTAGCAGCCCCGAAATCCCGATGACCAATGATCTGCTTCGTGGATGGATCTCGGCTGCCGACAGCAAAACCTTGCCCGCTCGCTTTACTCGTAACCATAAAAGAAATCCTTCCGCTGCTGTGCTTGGGTGTTTCCCGTTCATCCTGCAGACTGGGGTACCCTACGCCCAAGATAATAAATATCGCTAACAACTTCCTCTGGATCCAACAACTATTGGTCCACATGCTTCCAGATCCAACACTCAGATCTGGTTCTCTTGCGCACTCTCCTGCATGCCTGGACGTGAGGTTCAATGGTTCAGATTCACTCCTTTGTAGCTAATCTAATAGCTGCCGATGCTCCTCCTCCTGAGCTTCGAGACTTGAAATAAGTCCAGTCTTGCACACTCCTCGTGCTATCTCTTCTGAGCTTCTTGAACTTTCTCAGTCTCTAAGGGACTCGACCTTCAACGTCTTCCTTAGAAGAATTATGGTGCCCCTCTTGGCACAATCCTAAGCTCAACCCCCTGAGCTTTCTGTGGCTTGGACCTCAAGGTGTCTCGGCCTGCTGATCCTTTCTATTGGAACTTTGTGTATAAAGGCACTATTCCTCCTGAGCTTATGAACATGAAGCAATTCGCTTCTCTACGCACTCCTTGTGGTCGACCGACCTTCAACTGGTTGTCTTTCAACACTTCGTATGAGTGTTGTCTTGGTGCACTCCTTTCACAGGTCTTCCTCCAGAGTGTTCAACAACTCTATCTCCTTGAGCTTCAACTGCTTGGATCTCAAAGGTCTATGTCCCTTATGCTCCTTGAAGGGATGTAAGTGCCCTCTGGCAAATTATGCTCAAGCACTCCTTGCTGAGCCTACAGAGTGTTCAATGACTCCATGAGGGTCTTCTCCTGGACACTTCTCTTATCACGGAACTCGAAACAGAGTTCCTTGGTGCACTTATTTCACTTGCTCAATGCCCTCCTGCAAGAGCTTCACATAATCCTCAATGATTCTGTCTCTCTATGCCTTCCTCTGCACAGTTTTCACCTCCATAGTATTCAGTAACTCCGAGGCTTCTTTCTGAGTCTATGATTTCTTTGGTGCACCCTCCTGTCACGTTCTTGTCTGAATTCCATAGAACTTAGATGTGCGCTCTTGCAATGACTTACAGAGTCCTCAACACTCTGTCATGCAACCCCTTGCATGAAGCTACAAAGAACCCATACTTGAAATCGAAAAACTCACAGATATAAAACTATGTCTATCCTTGCAGATGGAATCTAACATACATCTACAACATATGCATGTAAACACACAAAAAAAACATTCATTCAAATACACATAAACACATAAAGAATGTCATGCAGAAAAAACTGCTCTTTGTATTAATCTCAGAATGCCTGTTTACAATGTGTACAAAGCTCGGACTGCAACAGAGTCTCGACTCCTCTCTTTTCTTCCCAATCTATCCTCTAGTCTCTCTCTCTGCCTCTCCCTAATCATCCTAATCTCTCTTAATGAATCTAGATACAAAGATATTTTCTACAAAAGGGGCTTCTCGAGCTCTTCCCTCCAAGCTACCTACTCTCATTAATTTACATTGAATTACATTCAATGGCTGTCTAGTCCGAATCAGATCTAGATCTTACCAACCTTACAACATTTAATTCAAATTCAAATTTTAAAACGAGAGGGTTGGCGCCTCTCCCTTCATTAAATACACGTTCTATGTGCTGGTTGGCTAGCACATTGCTGATGTGAAGTGATGCTCCTGCATCACACTCATCCTTTAGCATTGTATCTGTTTGTATGGCCTTGTTGTCACAATTTGAACATCGACATAGTCTACAATACCCATGGGTGGATATTTTAACTGTAGATGATTTGCTTCTATCACATCCTATAATTTGACCTCAATTTCCTTTGCAGCTCCCTTTAATATCACATCTAAGGGAGCACCACTTAGTTCAAGCAAGTGGTTTGAATGACACCTTTGAAGAGAATCTTATGATATGCAACATTTCTCACATTGGATGAATAATTTCTCAATTAAAACTCTAAATTCATTACCATTTGGTGGTTTCAAAGTGCATTTCCTCTCCTTCTAAAACATTTGAAATTGTTCCTATGGTGATATAACTTGGCTCTAAAGAACACCAATGGACTAGATTATCCTTTACTCACAAGAAATTAACATTGTGATCTTGTTTTTTTTGTGTTGGTGAACCTTTAAATTGGTTAATACCTTCAACCCTTGTGATAAAAAATGTTTTGAAATCCACCATTTTGTTTATTGGCCAAGGTACTAAACTGCCAAGTTCCAACTCAAACAAGCTATTGTGGTCATAAAATAATAGTTCCAAGTCACCAACACACCAAATGAGAGATGTCACAAACTTTTTCCATCAATAAAATTTCATTCACCGACATTTGTCACTAGGCCCGTCGCTATGCAACCTCTTTTATTTGAACATCTATGTAGCAATCTGTTAAGCTCTTTTTGGAGTGAGGGAGTGAGGGAGTCAAGGTTGACTCATACGTAGAAGTCCCGACATGCGAAATCCCGAAATGCCTATTGTGTAGGCGTGCGATCATAGCTCGTGGTCGTGTGGAGGTGAGGCTCGCGCTTGGTGCTTAGTCACACAGGCGGAGTTTCATAAGGTCCTGTGGATTTGTTCGTGGGATTCCAGTAGGGAATCGAGAGAGATGCTCCAGCTCATTAGAGTTAAGAACGATCCTTAGACCGGGAGGTCAATGAACCCTGCCGAGGTAGGGGGTCTGCATCAGAGTGCATCTTCTAAAAGTAAGTTGAGTACAAACTCTATTGAAATAATGATGAAATTTCTTTCATTATAGGCATGCACACTACACCTTGTTGTAAAAATGGTTTTTGTTCTAAAAAACCATTGGAGTCCATGATTGATGGTTTTAAGAAGGTGAGTCTCATGAATGAAATTAAAAAAAGGGAATTTGTGCTAAATTCTCTCGCATCATATCTTTACTACTAGAAAAGAGGAAACAAATGAGAAAACTCTACCTACAATAAATTTTAACACATTATATGTCAATCAAAATGTACGATATCAAAATTATGAAATAAAAAGAGGACTTCCTACAACTATAAGGTTAGACTTCCTACCATTATAAGGTTTGCTTGAGAATGATAAGTCAGATTGCTACATAGATGTTCAAATAAAAGAGGTTGCATAGCCATGGGCCTAGTGACAAATGTCGGTGAATGAAATGTTATTGATGGAAAAAGTTTGTGACCTCTCTCATTCAGTGTGTTGGTGAAGGAACTATTATTATCTTACCACAATAGCTTGTTTGAGTTGGAACTTGGCAGTTTAGTACCTTGGCCAATAAACAAAATTGTGGATTTCAAAACATTTTTTATCACAAGGGTTGAAGGTATTAACCAATTTAAAGGTTCACCAACACAAAAAATCCAAGATCACAATGTTAATTTCTTGTGAGTAAAGGTGCATCTAGTCTATTAGTGTTCTTTAGAGCCAAATTATATCACCATAGGAACAATTTCAAATGTTTTAGAAGGAGAGGAAATGCACTTTGAAACCACCAAATGGTAATAAATTTAGAGTTTTAATGGATAAAGTATTCATCCAATGTGAGAAATGTTGCATATCAGAAGGTTCTCTTCAAAGGCGTCATGCAAACCACTTGCTTGAACTGAGTGGTGCCCACTTAGATGTGATATTAAAGGGAGGTGCAAAGGAAATAGAGGTCAAATTATAGGACGCGATAGAAGCAAATCGTCTACAGTTAAAATATCCACCCATGGGTATTGTAGACTGTGTCGATGTTCAAATTATGACAACAAGACCATACAACCAGCTACAATGCTAAAGGAGAAGTGCATCTTCTAAAAGTAAGTTAAGTACAAACTCTATTGAAATAATGATAAAATTTCTTTCATTATAAGCATGCAGACTACACCTTGTTGTAAAAATGGTTTTTGTTCTAAAAAACCATTGGAGTCCATGATTGATAGTTTTAAGAAGATGAGTCTCATGAATGAAAATTAAAAAAGAGAATTTGTGCTAAATTCTCTCACATCATATCTTTATTGCTAGAAAAGAAGAAACAAATGAGAAAACTCTACCTACAATAAAATTTAACACATTATATGTCAGTGACGATATCAAAATTATGAAAAAAAAAAGGACTTCCTACTACTATAAGGTTAGACTTCCTTCCACTATAAGGTTAGCTTGAGAATGATAAGAGGAAAGTAGTGAACAAAAATAGTAGTTACAAAAATCTAAATCAAATATTATTGTTATTGTAATTGTAATAGTGGTTGGTTTTAATAAGATTATGTACCAAGATTGAGATAATAATACACTCAATTCGTCAATATGGAACGAAAGAACCTCTTACATTATTGCCTTCAACTATGACCTAGGTTCACTTCGTAGAAAGGTTAACAAGGACATGCAACCATTAAAATTGATAACCATTTACGTTCGTTCACAATGGTTAAGTCAATTGAACCCAATTTAAGGTAGGCTGAAATAATAACAAGTGTCACCGTAACGGGAGGAACGATGCGTAAATATATTTGTTTAAATCATTTTAAAAACGATAAACAGATGGTTGTTTCAGAGTTCGTTTAATAAAAATATATTCAACCAGCAATAATGCACTTGGAAAACAATAAACAAATGTTTATTTACTAATTAGTAAAATAAAAATTAGTTAGTTTAATAAAAATATATTCAACCATCAATAATGCACTTGGAAAACGATAAACAAATGTTTATTTACTAATTAGTCTAATAATTTCCTTCCCATTCAATGATGGATGAACCCGAGGTAATAAGCGTTTTTTCCTTGTGACAATAAAATTAAATATATTGCTCTTGGCCAACAAAGTCGTTATAGTTAAAAAATAATTAAACCCAGTCAGCATTGATTGATTGATTGTTTGTGTATTGATTTATGTCATTGTCATCACTATAATATAAAACATATTCTCATTCATTGATTGTGTATTGATTTTTGTCGTTGTTATCGCTATAATATAAAACATATTCTCATTGATTCTTGGTATGATTCTTGTCCCGAATTCAATCTTGAAATGCCCCACGCGTGATTAAAAGTCAGCAAATTTAATTTATATTCCACTGTAATGTAACTCAAAGTCAGTAAAATTAATTTATGTGCACAATGATGTAATTTATTAAATATATGCAGTTCTCTTGATAATAACAGAGCACTGATACTATGTTTACAATCCAATCAATTGCTTCTAAGGTTCGGATTGATCAAATCAATGCATGCATGTTGACAAACGATCAAGCCTTCTTACTTCTACGCCTGGAATTAATTAATTTTTAACTATAATAATGTTAACAATCGATCCAGCCCGGAGTTTAATTATTTTTTAACCATAACTATGTTGACTTCACAGTCGATCAATCCTGAGTTTAATTATTTTTTAACCATAACTATGTTGACAGTAAATCAATGCTCATTGTTTATAGTCTTTGGCTTAATTATTTTTTAACTCTAGCGATTTTGATTATTTTTTAACTCTAGCGATTTTGATGGGGGCAATAGCAATAGATTTAATTTTATAATATCTAGCGATTTTGATAGGACAATAGCAATAGATTTAATTTTATTATGACAATAAAAACGAAGGCTCATTGCTTCGTAGCCTAGCCTCGGTTTTATCATTGGATCAGAAGCAAATTATTACATATTTAATCCCCATGCTTAGTCTTCTTTTGAATGTTTTCCCGGCACGCCCACCATTGTCTATGGCTCACGCGAACATGATATATTTTTATTGGAATAATAATTAAGTAAACGTTTGTTTATCGTTTTCCACCTTCAAAAGATACCTAATAATTAATAATTAAGTAAACATTTGTTTGTCGCGTTTGTGAAGTGGCAATGAATGCAAGTTTGCTCTCTAAAAAGAGACACATAAAACGGTTTTGGTAACTAGGAATCAACGAGTACAACTAAGGGTAAAACTCATCCTCGTTATACAACATCATGAAAGATGGACCAAGCATTAATGTTCGAAATCCAATAGTATATAAAAAACGGTTTTGGTAAGTAGGAATCAACGAGTACAACTAAGGGTACAACTCATTCTCCTTAGACAACATCATGAAAGATGGACCAAGCACTAATTTTGGAAATCCAATAGTATATCAAACACCTATAGAACCTAAAACTATTTTACAACTCATCCTCCTTAGACAACATCATGAAAGATTGACCGAGCACTAATGTTGGAAATCCAATAGTATATCAAACACCTATAGAACCTAAAAATACTTGTACAACTCATCCTCCTTACACAACATCATGAAAGATTGACCGAGCACTAATGTTGGAAATTCAATAGTATATCAAACACCTATAGAACCTAAAACTACTTTGCCTATAAGACCATGTAAAACTTTACTTAGTTCATTGTGTCTAGATATATAAGCCAAATGCAACTTCTACAAAGGCTTCCAAAGGATCATTCTTGACATAAGAAGAGAATGAAGGTGTTCATGTTGGAAGATAAAATAATAAGAATGGAAAAGAAAGTTGACATCCTATATATATATACGATAAGTACATTATAATTCCAAAATTTTAATGTACTAGATTTTATAGCTCTATATTTACTTCATCTAATTCCAAAAGTTGATTTTATAGCTCTATATTTTATTTGATTTTATAGCTCTATATTTATAGCTCTATTTGATTTTATAGCTCTATATTTTATAGCTCTATATTTACTTCATCTTAATGTAATAGATTTTATAGCTCTATATTTACTTCATATTTTATAGCTCTATTATAATTCCAAAAGTTGAAGATATAGCTCTATAGTTACTTCATCTCTACTAGATTTTATCATAACCCATACAATTTTATACACATTTCAAAAACACACATCATACAAATCACGATAAGTATCATGAGAGACTTATCTATTCAGAAAATGTTGACAAAACCAACTATTTGAGGGGGGAAGGTTTTCCACCCAACCATATGATCAGATGCACTATATATCCGCAATTTGGCCACCCTCGTGCCAAGCCATGATACCACCAGGGAATTTTCTCAAGCTCTCATAGAAATAGGAAATGTGAAGGCCACTTTCCTTCACACAACCATTAGTTGATAAACCCTTACACCCACCATGCCCAGGGCCTCAACAAGGCTTATCATATGCCCTCCCAACATCAAGCTCTCGAACCTCTCAGGTCGGTTCGAGTTTTTGGTTTCTCAGACCATCCATGCAAACAATCTTGCTCTGAAACTCATTCCTATCTACTCCACACGTGGGTTCTCCCACATATCTCAGTAGTCTTTTCTCCTGCATCTTCCAGTCCTCTTCCATTTCCAAGACTTTCTTTCTTCTTCTACATGCTCCCTAGTGTGTCTTTTCCTTCCTTTTTCCAAGAAGGTTCTCAACCTTTCCTTCTCTTCCTTTTGTCAGAAGGAAATTGTGGGTCAATCATGGGGATTTGAGATGGGTACTTATTGTACCCCAACTGCCAATATTTAGTTGTCCTAGCCAATTCCTCCGTACTTCCATTCATTGTGAGTGCTTGGTTGCTCAACTACCAACCCCCTTTCATTAACCGTTTTCTTTGAATTTAGGGAAAAGGGAAATAACTAGTTATTCCCAAAATAGTTCAGCAAGGTGGCTTGGGATCCCTAGCATATTGAACCCCCTTTAGGCCCCCTTACTCTTCCCTCGCATGGTATCACGACCAGTACTAGTACTCCACCCTTCATTCAACTAGTTTGGATTTCTTTATTAAAAAATAAGAATTATATTTACAATTTTCACATGCCATGACATGACAATATTATCTCCATACTGAGATAAAATCATAGCTAAACATAATTTATTACAATTTAATCAGGGGATTAAAATGGGGGTGTTACAATAATATCCTAAATAGAGATCCAAGTTAGTGAAGAAAATCACTCCCTGTAATTCATCTAACAATTCATCAATGACATGAAAAATAAACTTGTGTTTAATGGTGATTTGGTTGAGTTCTCAATAATCTAGACACATACACCATGAAGAATCATTTTTGTAAACCATCACGACTAGTGAAAACAAAGAACTTTGGCTAGTTCAATTGATGCCAGTCTTTAACATTTCTTGAATAATATTCTTAATCTCACTCTTCCAGGAATAGGGATATATGTAAGGTTGGATGTTTGAAGGAAGGATTCTAGGGATGAGTTGAACAATGTGTTCATGCTCTCAAGAAGGAGGAATATATTTGGTCATATTGAAAAATACCTTGGAATGATTGTTGATAATTCTTTTTAAATCTAAAGGCACCAATGGATTAGATATTTGAACATGTATTGAGCACATAGTGGAATTACTCTTTGGTTTCCCTTTCTTAATGGTTTTGTCATGTTGTTGGAGATTATAACTTTAGATGGTTTCCCTTACATACCTTTGAGTTCAATTTCCTTTCCTTTTGAGAAAAATCTCTTGAAAATTTCACAATGGTTTTAACCATTAGACTCCTATGACCACATTAGTACCACCCATTTCAATTGAAATCAATAGGCTATTCAAGAAATACTCCCTCATAATGAGATTAATACTATGGCAATTTCTTGAACAATTTATGGTACCTCCATATGCAATCGTTACTCAAAACTCTGGTGCTAGATATATAAAGCAATTGAGAATTTTTCGTAATTTGTAGTTATTGAAATTATAAGTACTAGCACAATCAATCAATATCGTTACCCTTTTATTTATATAACCCTTCATCTTGATATTTTGTGGTGTGATAATGTTGTCCAAATCATGATAGGATATGGTTGAAGTACTCTCTTTTGGTTATGAATCTTGAGAAGGTTTCAACACTTATTCTTCATCTTCTTCGTAATCTATATAGAATAATTTCTTCTCACCACACTTATTCCATTACTATACTTTCTATCAAAATTGAAACATAGTCCATTTGTGTTTCTTTCATCTAGTTTCCAAGGCGTCAACCTTGTAGGTTGAGTGAGCAATTAGGAGTGGAAACATTGTGCTCCATGTAGGTGTTGAAACATTGTGCTCCATCTTGGTTTACCTTCAACTTTCTTTTCCACACTAAAATATTTATCCAAGGTTTGAGGTTAAAAAAGGCACAACTCATGTTGAATGCTCTCTTTTAAACTATTGATAAGAAGATCCAATAATTTATCCTCTAGAAGGTCCTTCACTCTTAGAATCAACTTTTGAAATTTTTGAATGTGCTCTATAACTTAGACCTCTTTGCTTGATATTTGTCAATTGAATAAAATTGTGATGTTCATACTATCTCCATAATGTTCTATCAATTCATCTGTGAAAACATACCAAGTGACAATAGAGTCCTTTTTGTGTTCACAAAGCCATTAGTACGACTCAAATTGATTAGGCTCTAAATATAAAGACACAAAGGTGATTTATTATAGAGTTGAAACTTGGTGTAGAACAAAGAATTTTGCTATCTAGAATATCCATGTCAAGAGACCATTACCATCAAACTTCCTCATATTCATCTTGGGAACGAAGTAGTTTCTTGGCCCCAAATTGAAACCACAATTTGACGGATCATGGTGTGATGAACGATTAGGTGTTTAGGACTCAATCCTCTTGTTCTCTAAATGTGTTAGTGTGTTCTCTATATGTGACTAGGACTCAATCCTCTTATTCTCCTTATCCTCTTCTCGACGAAGATAATTTGTGATAAAGAGATCATAATGCCCTCCTCCATTCCTTCTACATCTTCCTTACATGTAATCTTTGCCTTGAGATCTTATAAATCTCTATTGCATGCCAACTCTTTAAGATCATCTTTACTTACCATCCCATTGAAATCGTATTTTCTTACCATGTTTAACTTAATATCATGTTTAAAATTTTGGAATTATAATGTACTTACCGTATATATATAGGATGTCAACTTTCTTTTCCATTCTTATTATTTTATCTTCCAACATGAACACCTTAAATTCTACACCTTCATCTTCTTCTTATGTCAAGAATGATCCTTTGGAAGCCCGTGTAGGAGTTGCATTTGGCTTATATATTTAGACATAATGAACTAAGTAAAGTTTTACATGGTCTTATAGGCAAAGTAGTTTTAGGTTCTATAGGTGTTTGATATACTATTGAATTTCCAACATTAGTGCTCGGTCAATCTTTCATGATGTTGTGTAAGGAGGATGAGTTGTTCAATTATTTTTAGGTTCTATAGGTGTTTGATATACTATTGGATTTCCAACATTAGTGCTCGGTCAATCTTTCATGATGTTGTCTAAGGAGGATGAGTTGTAAAGTAGTTTTAGGTTCTATAGGTGTTTGATATACTATTGGATTTCCAACATTAATGCTTGGTCCATCTTTCATGATGTTGTATAAGAAGAATGAGTTGTACCCTTAGTTGTACTCGTTGATTCCTAGGTACCAAAACCGTTTTTTGATATACTATTGGATTTCCAACATTAATGATTGTTCAATCTTTCATGATGTTGTCTAACGAGGATGAGTTGTAACCTTAGTTGTACTCGTTGATTCCTAGTTACCAAAAAAACGTTTTAGGTGTCTTTTTTAGAGAGCAAACTTGCATTAAGTGACATTAAATATGTAATAATTTCCTTTTGATCCAATGATAAAACCGAGGCCAAGCTACGAAGCAATGAACCTTCGTTTTTATTGTCATAATAAATTAAATCTATTGCAATTGTCCTATCAAAATCGCTAGATATTATAAAATTAAATCTATTGCTACTGCTATTGCCCCATCAAAATCGCTAGAGTTAAAAAATAATTAAACCAAAGCCTATGTTTTATGTTTTATATTATAGTGATAACAACGACAAGAATCATACCAAGAATCAATGAATTCGGGACAAGAATCATACCAAGAATCAATGAGAATATGTTTTATATTATAGTGATAACAACGACAAAAATCAATACACAATCAATGAATGAAAATATATTTTATATTATAGTGATGACAACGACAT
Organism: Picea engelmannii; assembly: GCA_009831015.1. Taxonomy (NCBI): domain Eukaryota; kingdom Viridiplantae; phylum Streptophyta; class Pinopsida; order Pinales; family Pinaceae; genus Picea; species Picea engelmannii. The sequence goes on along the minus strand of ML786330.1, from coordinate 133,422 downwards.
AAATCAATACACAAACAATCAATCAATCAATGCTTACTGCTACTAGGCCTTGGTTTTATAAAATCAATACATGCATGTTGACCATCGATCAAGCCGTATTACTTCTACGCCTGGGTTTAATTATTTTTTAACTATAACGACTTTGTTGGCCAAGAGCAATATATTTAATTTTATTGTCACAAGTAAAAAACGCGTATTACCTCGGGTTTGTTGGCCAAGAGCAATATATTTAATTTTATTGTCACATGGAAAAAACGCTTATTACCTCGGGTTCATCATTGAATGGGAACGAAATTATTAGACTAATTAGTAAATAAACATTTGTTTATCGTTTTTCAAGTGCATTATTGCCGGTTGAATATATTTTTATTAAACTAACTAATTTTTATTAGACTAATTAGTAAATAAACATTTGTTTATTGTTTTCCAAGTGCATTGTTGCTGGTTGAATATATTTTTATTAAACGAACTCTGAAACAACCATATGTTTATTGTTTTTAAAATGAACTATTTAAACAAATATATTTACAAATCGTTTCTCCCTTTACGGTGACACGTGTTATTATTTCAGCCTACCTTAAATTGGGTTCAATTGACTTAACCATTGTGAACGAACGTAAATGGTTATCAATTTTAATGGTTGCATGTCCTTGTTAACCTTTCTACGAAGTGAACCTAGGTCATAGTTGAAGGCAATAATGTAAGAGGTTCTTTCGTTCCATATTGACGAATTGAGTGTATTATTATCTCAATATTGGTACATAATCCTATTAAAACCAACCACAATTACAATAACAATAATATTTGATTTAGATTTTTGTAACTACTATTTTTGTTCACTACTTTCCTCTTATCATTTTTGTTCACTACTTTCCTTTTATCATTCTCAAGCTAACCTTATAGTGGTAGGAAGTCTAACCTTATAGCGGCAGGAAGTCTAACCTTATAGCGGCAGGAAGTCTTCTTTTTATTTCATAATTTTGATATCGTACATTTTGATTAACATATAATGTGCTAAATTTTAATGTAAGTAGAGTTTTCTCATTTGTTTCCTCTTTTCTAGTAGTAAAGATATGATGCGAGAGAATTTAGTACAAATTCTCTTTTTTAATTTTCATTCATGAGTCTTATCTTCTTAAAACTATCAATCATGGACTCCAATGGTTGTTTAGAACAAAAACCATTTTTACAACAAGCTGTAGTGTGCATGCCTATAATGAAAGAAATTTCATCATTATTTCAATAGAGTTTGTACTCAACTTACTTTTAGAATATGCACTCCTCCTTTAGCATTATAACTGGTTGTATGGCCTTGTTGTCACAATTTGAACATCGACACAGTCTACAATACCCATGGGTGGATATTTTAACTATAGATGATTTGATTCTATGGCATCCTATAATTTGACCTCAATTTCCTTTTCACCTCCCTTTAATATCACATCTAAGGGGGCACCACTTAGTTCAAGCAAGTGATTTGCATGACGCCTTTGAAGAGAATCTTCTGATATGCAACATTTCTCACACTGGATGAATAATTTCTCAATTAAAACTCTAAATTCATTACCATTTGGTGGTTTCAAAGTGCATTTCCTCTCCTTTTAAAACATTTGAAATTGTTCCTATGGTGATATAACTTGGCTCTAAAGAACACTAACGGACTAGATTCACCTTTACTCACAAGAAATTAACATTGTGATCATGGTTTTTTTGTGTTGGTGAACCTTTAAATTGGTTAATACCTTCAACCTTTGTGATAAAAGATGTTTTGAAATCCACCATTTTGTTTACTGGCCAAGGTACTAAACTGCCAAGTTCCAACTCAAACAAGCTATTGTGGTAATAAAATAATAGTTCCAAGTCACCAACAGACCAAATGAGAGAGGTCACAAACTTTTTCCATCAATAACATTTCATTCACCAACATTCGTCACTAGGCCCATGGCTATGCAACCTCTTCTATTTGAACATCTATGTAGCAATCCGACTTATCATTCTCATAAAAACCTTATAGTGGTAGGAAGTCTAACCTTATAGTGGTAGGAAGTCCTCTTTTTATTTCATAATTTTGATATCGTACATTTTGACTGACATATAATGTGTTAAACTTTATTGTAGGTAGAGTTTTCTCATTTGTTTCCTCTTTTCTAGTAGTAAAGATATGATGCGAGAGAATTTAGCACAAATTCTCTTTTTGAATTTTCATTCATGAGACTCACCTTCTTAAAACCTCAATCATGGACTCCAATGGTTTTTTAGAACAAAAACCATTTTTACAACAAGGTGTAGTGTGCATGCCTATAATGAAAGAAATTTCATCATTATTTCAATACAGTTTGTACTCAACTTACTTTTAGAAGATGCACTTTGATGCAGACCCCCTACCTCGGTAGGGTTCATTGACCTCCCGGTCTAAGGATCGTTCTTAACTATGATGAGTTGAAGCAGCTCTCTCGATTCCCTGCTAGAATCCCACGAACAAATCCACATGACCTTATGAAACTCCGCCTGCGTGACTAAGAACCAAGTGCGAGCCTCACCTCCACACGACCACCGGTTGTGACCACATGCCTACACAATAGGCGTTTATGGATTTCGCATGTCAGGACTTCTATGTATGAGCCAACCTTGACTCCCCGACTCCCGAAACTCCAAAAAGAGCTTAACGGTTGTTAACTCCTCCCTTGGCCTCCATCCATGTGACCATTCACCATGACCCCGGGCTCAACTCTCAAGCACGTCGAGATTTTTCATATCGGGAATTCCCGATGCGATTCACCTCCGTTCTCTCGACCCCCGAAATGTCGATATTTCGGAGCGTAAGATCAACGGTCCACAATCCCCGCAATCCAATGGTCCAGATCTCCCTTTCGTGTATCAGGATTTCACGAGTTTTCACGAATTTTCTCTTTGACTTCTTCAAGTCACGAGTCAGCGAAATGCTGATCGCTCGCCACACATCCCTTCCGATGGACGGTTAGGATCATTGTGTCTCTTTCCCTTGCAAATCTTCCGACGTACGTGGATCTCTGCCACATATCCTTTGATGATGGATGGTCGCGATGATGTCAAAACTTCATGGCTTCACAAGTCGGCTCTCCTCCTGTGCACTCTAGAGGACTAAACCTTGTGCACTTCCTCTGGATCCAATGGTTGTTGGTCCACGCGCTTCTAGATCCGACGCTCATATATACTTCTCTTGTCCGCTCTCCTGCTTGCCTGGACGTGAGGTTCAACGGTCCAAATTCACTCCTGTGTAGTTGATCTAATAGCTATCGACGCTCCTCCTCCTGAGCTTCAGGACTTGAAATAAGTCCACTCTTGCACACTCCTCGTGTTATCTCTTCTGAGCTTCTTGAACTTGCTCAGTCTCTAAGGGACTCTACCTTCAACGTCTTCCTTAGAAGAATTTTGGTGCCCCTCCTGGCACACTCCTATGCTCAACCTCTTGAGCTTTCTGCGGCTTGGACCTCGAGGTGTCTCGACCTACTGATCCTTTCTGTTGGAACTTTGTGCGCAAAGGCACTATTCCTCCTGAGCTTACAAACTTGAAGCAGTTCGATTCTCTGCGCACTCCTTGTGCTCGACCGACCTTCAATTAGTTGTCTTTCAACACTTCATCTGAGTTTTGGCCTGATGCACTCCTTGCACAAGTCTTCCTCCAGAGTGTTCAACAACTCTGTCTCCTTGAGCTTCAACTGCTTGGATCTCAAAGGTCTTTGTCCCTTACGATCCTTAAAGGGATGTAAGTGCCCTCTGGAAACTTATGCTTAAGCACTCCTTGCTAAGCCTACAGAGTGTTCAACGACTCTGTGAGGGTCTTCTCTTGGACACTTCTCTTATCACAAAACTCAAAATAGAGTTCCTTGGTGCACTTCTTGCACTCGCTCAATGCCCTCCTGGCAGATCTTCACAGAATCCTCATTAATTCTGTCTCTCTATGCCTTCCTCTGCACAGTTTTCACCTCCAGAGTATTCAGTAAATCTAAGGCTTCTTTCTGAGTCTATGATTTCTCTGGTGCGCCCTCCTGGAACATTCTTGTCTGAATTCCACAGAACTCAGATGTGCGCTCTTGCACTGACTTACGGAGTCCTCAACACTCTGTCATGCAACCCCTTGCATGAGGCCACAAAGAACCCAGACTTGAAATAAAAAAACTCACAGATATGAAATTTTTTCTATCCCTTTAGATGGAATCTAACATAGATCTACAACATATGCATGTAAACACACAAAAAAAACATTCATTCAAATACACATAAACACATAAAGAATCTCATGCAGGAAAAACTGTTCTTTGTATTAATCTCAGAATGCTTGTTTACAATGTGTACAAATCTCGGACTGTAACAGAGTCTCGACTCCTCTCTTTTCTTTCCAATCTATCCTCTAGTCTCACTCTCTCTCTCTCTGCCTCTCCCTAATCATCCTAAACTCTCTTAATGAATATAGATACAAAGATCTTTTCTACAAAAGGGTCTTCTCGAGCTCTTCCCTCCAAGCTACCTACTCTCATTAATTTACATTGAATTACATTCAATGGATGTATAGTCCGAATCAGATCTAGATCTTAACAGCCTTACAACATTTAATTCAAATTCAAATTTTAAAACGAGAGGGCTGACGCCTCTCCCTTCATTGGATGCGCATTGTATGTGCTGGTTGGCTGGCGCATTGCTGACGTGAAGTGATTCTCCTGCATCATACTCCACTGTTGTGAAAAATTCATGAGCTCTTGCTCATGAGCTTCCTAGCTCTGCTATTGAAATCCACTTGGACCCCAAACTATCTTTTGGAGTTGTCCATCTTCTCCACTGTTTTGCTGCTCTTGATGCTTCCCTGCTACTATGGAAGGCTTCTTCCTGTTCAGCTTCCCCTCACTGGCAATTTCTGTTGTTGACCTCAACATAAACCTTCTTATCTTCTCAATCACCTCATCCAGCTGCTCCAATGGTTGGCTCTCTGGAAGTCTTCTCTCCTACAATTCCTTCTTTGTAATGGGTGGATCAACTCGATCCCCCTTGGTGTCTTCATCTCCCCTTGTGGCACTAAGTCACCACTCTGTTGCAAACTCCAATTCTGCAATCTCTTCTTGACTGACTTGCTGCTCAGTCACTTCCTATGACAAACTAGTTTCTGTCATTTCTCCTGCTGGTTCAGCTCCAACTTCCTCCAACTACTCCCCAGACTAGAATTTTGATTCATCTTCTGTTGCAGGCTTTAGTTATATAGTCATCATCTGTCCAACTTCCTAGCTGAAATTTCTTAGCAATTCTGCTGAATTCTCTTCTCCCAAAATAAACATGACTATCTGCTCATGGCAGTCATCTACTGGCTCTGGATGGTTCAACCAATCCTCCAACATCTCTAACTCCTTTTCCCATGGAGTGAGCATCTCATTTGCATTATCTACTTCTATTGGGGCAGACATCAAGATCTTCTCCATTTATTCTTCCTCTATGTCAGTCACTGTTGGCTATCCTTCTCCTGTTGTTGCGTCTGCAACATGTGTTGTGACCTCAACTGGGCTGCTTGGCAGGAATATCCGAATTCCCCCAATGATTATAGAACTCCTCTAATCCCCCCTCTCTATCAGCACTCCTGGCTGATCTGAACTCACCTCGAAGTTCATGATACTATTAGACAACCACATCTCCTCTCCCTTGCCCACCTGCCAATTTGAACTTTCTTCACTACTCACCCGACAGTTTCTGAGACCCTTCTCTGATCTCTTCTGCTCATCATCACTGAGACTCTTCCCAGTTTTTGGCTCATAAATATGAACCATATCCTCTTCACCTCTGAGGCTTTCAACATACCTCAACCACATTCTCAATAGCTTTTTCTGTCCTCTGGCCAACAATTTTTGAACGGGCCACTTCACCTTCTTCTTCATGGGCCACTCATATACCCAATGCACTTTAGCATCTTGCTGCATTTTAAATGCAAGCTTCTCCATCTGTGCTCTTATCCCACTGAGCTCTTGGTTCACCTTAGCCTTACTTTTCTGCTGGCGGTCTTCTCTTGGACCACGTTCATGGCCTTTAGTAGCCATCTTTTTCCTCTCTGGTTTCAGCCCACCTGGATGTCAAATGTCTATCGTCTACATGCAAACAGATCTCCACACACAGAGCATCAACACCCTGTCTTAAGCTCCCGATACCACTTGATGGTATCAAACTATCTCTTATTTACGCTGCCTCACGCTACAAAAATCAATTATGTGCAAGCTCTGATACCACCTGATGCAAACCCCCTACCTCGACAGGGTCCGTTGACCTCCCAGTCTAAGGATCGTTCTTAACTCTGATGAGTTGGAGCAACTCTCTCAATTCCCTACTGAAATCCCACGAACAAATCAATAGGTCCTTATGAAACTCTGTCTACGCGACTAAGCACCAAGCACGAGCCTCACCTCCACACGACCACAGGCTATGACCACATGCCTACACAATAGGCATTTCGAGATTTTGCATGTCGGGACTTCTACATATGAGCCAACCCTGACTCCTCGACTCCCAAAACTCCAAAAAGAGCTTAACGGTTGTTAACTCCTCCCTTGGCCTCCATCCATGTGACCATTCACCATGACCCGGGGCTCAACTCTCAAGCACGTCGGTATTTCACGTATCGGGAATTCCCGATGAGATTCACCTCCGTTCTCCTGACCCCCGAAATGTCGATATTTCAGAGCGTCATATCAACGGTCCACAATCCCTACAATCCAACAGTCTAGATCTCATTTTTGTGTATCAGGATTTCATGAGTTTTCATGAATTTTCCCTTTGACTTCTTCAAGTCGCAAGTCAGCGAAATGTTGATCGCTCGCCACGCATCCCTTCCGATGGACGGTTAGGATCATTGCAGATATTTCCCTTGCAAATATTTCGACGTACACGGATCTCTGCCATGTGTCCTTTGATGATGGATGGTCCTGATGATGTCAGAACTTCGCGACTTCGCAAGTTGACTCTCCTCCTGTGCAAGTCTTTCCTTTGTTGAATTTCTCTTGAGGGTGTTTTCCAAGAACACATCCCTCATAAATTCCTTTGGAGAAGTGGATGTCAGGTAGACCTTCAACCATTCCTTGCTTGCTAAGATGTTGCATATATCTGAAATTTAAATGCCCGAACCTTTTGTTCCATATCCTACTTCTTTCATCAACATGGGTAAGCAGTAAAGCACAATCTGGTTCAATAAATTCAGAAAATGTGTAGAGTCTGGATTGATGATTTACCTCACCGGTAAAAACCTTGGAATTGGTTTGCATGTCATAGATATCCACAACATCATGTGTCAATACAAATCTCTTTCCGGTGTTGGATTTTTTCATCTGATACATAGAGAGAATATTGACAAAAATTTTGGGAACGTGCAACACATTCTCGAAGCTTCCGTTTGTGAGTTCAATTCTTTCTTTTCCCGTGACCTCGACTGGAGAGTTGTCCCCCATCATAATAGGAGGACCTTTGCATGCATCCAATGAAGAGTATACTTCTTTTGTGGTTTCCATGTGGTGTGATGTGCCTGAATCTATAATCCAAGCATCAGGAGAGGAGTTGATGGCGATCAAACATGGCTAGAATCACCTTTCATGGGTTTTTGATCTTCTGGCTTCTTCTTCTTGGCACCCTCGGGGATGCGATCTCCAAGGTTGTTTTGTTGAAGTACTTGGTCCATTTGATATATGTGTTTCTGCATACATGCATATTCTGAATGGAATCCTTTATGGCAGTAATTGCATTTCTCCCCTTTTCTTCCCTTTCCACCTTTGGATCCGGATGAATCATTGAAGGGTTTTGAGTTCCCTTCCTTCTTTGGATTTGCAGGTTCCTTCCCTTTGTCTTTGTTTTTTAATTTCTGATTTTGATGATTTCTACCATCTTGTACAGCAAGTGCATGTGCTTTTGGGCCTTTGATTTTTCCCATGTTGATAAGCTTGTTCTTCTCTTGTGTCAGAGATTCAATAAAGACCTCAAGAGAGGGAATCTTCCAGGAGGCTCCAAAGGCAAACCTAACTGAATGAATTGTGGATACAAACACTGAGTATTTCAGACCAAGTTTGGAGAGAATGGTAAGAACCAATTGTTTCTCCTCCTTAGATTTATCAACCCCGCAAGCCTTGAGTTGCGACAACAAATCCTTATATTTGGTAAAGAAATCTTGGAGATCGTCGAAGGTTTTTGGATCCAAAGTGAGCAATTCCACCTTGAGCATATGTCCCCTCATATCATCCTATTTTCCAAAAAGTCATTCCATGGTATTCCAGACTTCATTGGGGGTTTTACAGGAGGATATGTGAAATAGGAGCTCATGAGAAATGAGACTGCAAATAGTTCTAAACATTTCATCCATCCGATTTAGATACTTGGATTTTTCTATGGTTGAATTAGGTTTGGTCTCTGTGTCCATTGTTAACCTGTATAATCCTCTTCTTCGAAGATGCAATATCATCTTGTCCTTCCATGCAAAGTAATTGTAAGGTGTAAGAATGAATTCTTTTGGAAATTTCATTTTCCCGCTATCTTCAATCTTCTTGTACCTGCAAAAAGAGTCTGGTTTGTATTTTCCATAGAAATTTGTCTTCTCTGATATCATGTAAATGTGGATGTAGATAAGATCTAGCTAGCAAAAATACATACACAGTTTGCAGAAAATGAGAAAGGAGAGAAAACACAAGAGGAAGAATGGAAGAATTCTATTAACCAAATGAATGAATGATAATTTACACATGAAATACTCTGTATAACTCAACTGATGCGCACTCGAGGAGAACCAATGTGCCATAGTGGTGGTATAGAGTGATCTGGACACAAACTGAAAAATACGGGAGTTAACTGCCACCTAGTCTCAATTAACTAGTCTCTTAGTCTTTCGTTAACTGGCTGAAACAAAGTGAAGTGAGGAGGAGATCAGGGAATCATGAGTAATGCGCTAGTATGGTGATAATCCCAAGGACAATGCGCATTATCTGGTGATGATCCCAATGTTGCATGGTGATGATCCCAATGTGACATATAGACTCCACTCAACTGATCAAACTGAAGTGGGAAAAGATTTATGTCTTTTCTTCACCGTGTCCATCATCGGTGTGCTAATTCCACTGAAATTTCTGATAAATTTCCTGTAGAAACTAGCCAATCCATGAAATCTTCTAACTTCAAATATACTCTTCGGTGATGGCCAATTCTTAATCACCACCACTTTATCTGGATCCATTTTCAGTTTATTTGCAGAGATAACAAACCCCAAATAAACGAGCTCCATCCTCATAAATGATGATTTCTTCACATTTATCAACAACTTCTCTTATTGTAATCTTTTCATCACTGTAGCCAAATGCTTCAAGTGCTTTGTTTCTGTCCTATTGAAAATCAGTATATCGTCAAGATATACAATGACGAATTTTCCTATAAACTCCTTCAAGACTTCGTTCATCAACCTCATGAAAGTACTAGGCACATTTGTTAAGCCAAATGGCATAACAAGCCATTCATACAGACCCTCATTTGTCTTGAATATTGTCTTCCATTCATCACCTTCTCTCATTTGAATTTGATGATATCTTCTCTTCAAATCAATCTTTGAATTTTTTTTTGCTCCACTCAAGCAATTCATCAAATCATCCATCCTTGGCAATGGAAATCTATATCTGATGGTAATCTTGTTGATTTCCCTTGAGTCTGTACACATCCTCCAACCTCCATCTTTCTTTGGGCTGAGCACTGTTGGGACAACGCATGGACTCAAGCTTTCTCTAACCAACCCTTTGTCCATTAAATCCTAGACCTATATCTTGACCTCTTCATTCTCCTGCAGTGTCAATCTGTACGCTACTTTGTTTGGTAAACTAGCTCCAGGTATAAAATCAATATGATGGCTTATACTTCTGATAGGTGGAAACGAACGAGGTAGTTCGTCGACTACTATATCAGTAAACTCTTTCAGCAACTTTCGCATTTCCTCTAGTAAATCATCCATTCTTGTACTGGTTAAAACAATTCTAGGCTTCCTAACCACAATGAATTGTGTATCTTCCTTCTTCTTAACCTCCTGAAGAAGTTCCTTCCCACTCATGAGAAGTACAGTGTTGCTCACCTCTGGTTTCACTTATTTATCCTTAATTGGCAGCAACATGTGAGTTCTCCCATTCTTCTTCAGGGTGTATGTGTTCTTTCTCCCATCATGAATCACATTCTTGTCATATTGCCATGGTCTACCCAACAATAGATGACAAACATCCATGGGAATGACATCACATAATATTTCATCCTTGTATCCTCCTATTTTAAATTCAACTAAACATTGTTTAGTGACATTTACTTGATATCCTTTTTGTAGCCATGAAACTCTGTACGGGCTTGGATGTTCAATAGTCTCCAGCTCCAACTTTTCTACCATCTCTATAGAAGCAATATTGTTTGTGCTACCACTGTCCACAATGACTTTGCATACCCTGTCTTTGGTCTTGCAAGTGGTCCGAAAAGGTCTGTTCCTTTGGACTGGGTTCTCCACCTCCTTCTCTGGCGTTAAGAGAACTTTTCTCATCATCAATGATCTTTTTCCCTCAGCATCTTCTACCTCAACATTCCATACTTGAGCTTCGGCAATGTGAGTTTCACCACCTTCTTTCTTCTTGTCTGGACATTCATATGATTTGTGTCCATTCTTCCCACAAGTAAAGCATTTTATTTCTCCACCTCTACCTCTTCCTCTTCCTCTAGTTCGAGGAAAAGTGTTTCTATCAGCATACTTCCCTCTCTTTGAGCTTCTACCTCTCTCAGTTTGAGTTTGAGGTTTCTTCCACTCTTCTTTAGGTTTATGATTTTTTTCTTGGGCAATTGTTTTGCCTCTGGCTTGACTTCTGCCCCAACCTCTTTGACCTTTCTTTCGGCTCAGCTTCTCTTTAGCTTTCAGAGCCATCTGATAAGCATCTTCTACCATTCGGATGGTCATCATGCTCATCTCATCCTGAATGTCGTATCTCAGACCATTCATGTACCTGGCAACCTTTTCATCGTCACTTTCTCAATGACCTTCTCTAATGTTTATCCTATAGAACTCTTCAGTGTATTCTTTCATTGTCATCAATTTCTGTCTCAAGTTCTGCATCCTCCGAAATAGAGTAATTTGATAATCCTTGGGTATGAATTTTTCCTTCATATTCACAACCATTCTATCCCAACTCTTGATTTTCTGCTTACCTTTGCAGTGTCTGTCAGCCTGCAGTTCATCCCACCATAATGTTGCATGCCCTTTAAGTCTTGTGACAACATGTTTAACCTTCTTGTCTTCCTCAACATCCTCATAGTCAAAATATTTATCCAGGGCTCTAATCCAGTCTAGAAGCTCTTCAACATCCAGGTTTCCTTCATATACTAGAATGCCAATTTTTTCTCTAGCACCTATCCTTGCAACAACCCTGAATATGCGTTCTTCTGCTGCAACTTCTTCATTTTCGGCTTCATTTTCACTTTCAGATTCGCTGATATCCCCAACGTCAACTGTGCACCTCTATGTTGTTTCCATGGCATCAAGCCTAGCACGTAGTTCACGCATCTCTCTTTCCCTTGCCGGATCAGGTAGTTGTCAGTCTCTTCTTCTCAGAATTTCCCTTTCCTCTGGTGGGTTAGGTATTTGCCTGTCTCTTCTTCTCGGCGGCATGGCTGCAAAATTCATCTTTTCCCTGCTATAGAAAGCAAAGAAACCTTTCTAAGCTCTGATACCACAACTGAGACACACCCCTAAACCCTCAGGTTGGAGTCCGCACATGATCTTCTCAACTTCGGCCCTTAGAATCTAGCTGACTCTTTTCTTTCCTCTCGAGAAATTATTCACTCACTCTCTTTGAGAATAATTCACAGGCCCTCCTGAGTTATGCTCGCGTGGTCATTCACCGGCCATGAACTCCATGTTCAACACCCAACTAACATTGGGAATTTTCTCTTTTCTTTTCAGGATACCAGATTTCGCGATTTCAAAAATCCTGTGGTCGAGCGCTTAGCCTCTTCAACCTCCTAAACCCGAAATGACCAAATGATGGACCCTTCTTACCATAGATTTTGGCTTTTCTCTCTTCGTAATTTCGAGAGTTGCAATGACACGCAACTCTACCTCTCGACTCTCGGAGTCCCGAAACTGGAATTATCGAAATCCTGAAAAGTCCACCCTAAGTCCTGCCAAACCTCGCAACTTTGGGATTTCCTTGGCACTATGTCTCGTCTTCCTGTCGATAGGATTCTCGATATGCCAAATCTCGAAACACCGAAACACTAGTGTTCCTCTTCCAAGGAAAATCAACGGCTACGGTTCTTCCCCTTGATCCAACGATCATCGCGATTTCGCGTATCGAGAGTTCATAAGGCTTATCCTTGAACTCTCTATCTCTTATACCTTCCAGAACTTGAAATTCTAAAATGCTGAAATGTCTTATTTTCTCAGGACTTCACAAATCCGATCATGAGGTTTCCCGACTTTCCAACTGTCCCCTCGAGGTGTACTATACTCCTAACGTGGACTCCTGCCACCTGTCACCTTTTCTGATTTTCGGAACTTGAACCACCCTTCGACAACTTCCTTTAATTTTGGGCTTTCGGATACCGAGAGTTTAAAACTCTTAGCCCTAACCTTATGTTATCATGACCCCCGAATTCTCGAACCCTGATTTGCCGAAATGCCGAAACGCACTTCCGAGACTTCTTTGTGTTTCACAATTTTAGAGTTTTTGATGTAGAGTGTTCCACCCCTTGTCAACGGGAATGCCGAAAACCTAATTTTTGAAATCTCGACAAATACTCTGTCGTGGCCTCTGATTTCAGGATTTCCTCCCTGCTAAGTCCCGATCGCCCATCCTCAGGACTTTCGAAACCCCGAACTCCGAAGTTTCAAAATTCCGATCTCGTCCCTCTTTGACTTCGCACATGAAACCTCCTTTCGCGTTTCAGGAACTTGATCAGACAAGGTTTTGGCTTGCACTTCGGAGTCCTGAACTACGAATTCCCAAAATGATCTGACAACTTGAATAGATCACGATCGACGGTCCACATTGACTCTTATTTTCGAAGGTAGAATTGTTCGACGCTTAACTCCCCTGCAACTTCTGTGTATCCTACGATCCTCACTATTTTAGGAGTTCTCTACTGAGGATTCAGACCGTTCAATCTCTCTTCAAAGAACCTTTTGCTCAAATCAAACCTGCAATCCTTCTCTGGGATTTAGCCTCTGCACAACTACTGGTGCGTCCTTCCTTTCTTTTGAATGATTCAAAGGCCTTAACCCTCCTAAGATTCCTTTCGCAAACTCAAGTCTCCTAGCAGGCTTCTGCACGCACTCCTTGCGGCACTTCTCCAAATATTTATGAATATTTGAATCCCTTGAGTCTGTGAAACTCTGCAACAACAGTCCTTCAATTTCTCAACCTTAGTCTATAGTTTCTAATATCTCGACCAGCCTACGCACACCTTGCACGACTTCTATGCTTGTCTTGCACTTCAGTTGAAATGAGAACAACAATATCCCTCCTGAGCTTTAAGAGGTAAACTCTGAATTTTGTCAACGCACTCCTTGCAGACACTTCACTGCACTCCTTGTAGGAACTCTTACTCAAGAAGAGAAACAATTGAAACTCATTCCCCTACTCTCTCAGACTTCAAATACTTAACATGAAATCATACATACATAGCATAAAAGACAATGCACAATAGAAAGAGTAAAACAACCATAAGCATAGCATTCAACATGTATACACAGAAAGTATTAGAACACCATGAGTTTGAATCAAAGCTTCATATATTAATCTCAAAACTTCTGTACATGAATTCTTCTCGTGCGAATTGTTTCCTTCCTTGGAGATGATGCTTGCATCAAGCAACGACCCTCGTGCGAGTTATTTCCACTTGTTCAGCAACAACCCCCATGGAAGCTAAGGCTAGTTCTATGTCAGAATCCATTACACGCTTTTGCTTATGATATGTTCAGATTTATTTAGGTAATTAGAACCCCTGTCGTTGCCGGGAAAATGCATGGAATGTGTCCCTTCGGTCTGAACTTAGGTAACATTTTACTATCCATATGTTTATAATTTTACTATCCATATGAATTATTCCAGATGAATCATCTGGAAGAAGTTCTAATGATTGGAATTATCTGGAAAGAATCTCAATGAAGAATTGTTCATACTGGTAGCTTTGGGTTTAATAACAAGCAGTCGTCGTTGCTTCTCAGAAAGCATAATTTCTTTTGCACGGAAACTAATAATATTCGGTTCTTTGTAATTCATATTACTATTCAGGTTAGATCTTATAAAATAGTGTCAAAAATCGAGTTTTATTGAGTAATTTATCGGGTAGGAGTAAAGTCCTGTTTGAAATATTATTGTAGAGGTTAAGAGAAAAGTCTGTGTTGTGCTCTTGAATGTCAGGATTATAGATTATTGGAAACACTGTTACATTGTAAAGAAGCATTCCATTCACATTTATTAAAAGAGAGAATGACGTTAAAGAAGGCCCAATTTGATGTAGAGTTCCACGCTACTCACTTGCATATTATAATCTACGCAGACACGACAATGGGGGTATTACACGATTAAAAGATTACGCCTATTAATATTGTATATTGTGTGCTCTCTAACAATACAACGTTAGAGATTTTGGAAAAGAAAAGAAGTGAGTGGATTACATTCCAAAGCTTTTCCTATTTTTGAATAATCTCTGACATTTGTTGTCATTGTTTCAAGGATGGTTGTTTCAGTTCCTGTTTCTTAGCTTCTTGTATTTGGTTTGTTAGCACTTGATACATTTTATGAGCTATTTACGCTTTCATTGGGTTCCAACTGCTTTCTTCTTTGTAGCCTTCTTCATTTTACATGCACACTCTTTATCTTCTCTATTTACAATGACATAGTTGCTTTTATTTGCTTCCAACATTGCATTTGAGACATCAAGTGATTTTCTTCATATGTATGAGTCATATTGAACAAATACTTTGATGTGCTTGCAAAGAAACAACCCTTTAAGGCCACCTCCTTCAACATAGGGGACTTTGATGTGCTTGCAAAAGAAATAGATCTTTCATAGGTAAACTCTGAATTCTATCAACGCACTCCTTGCGGACACTTCGCTGCACTCCTTACAGGAACTCTTACTCAAGAAGAGAAACAATTGAAACTCATTCCCCTACTCTCTCAGACTTCAAATACTTAACATGAAATCATACATACATAGCATAAAAGAAAATGCACAACAGAAAGAGTAAAACAACCATAAGCATAGCATTCAACATGTATACATAGAAAGTATTAGAACACCATGAGTCTGAATCAAATCTTCATATATTAATCTCACAACTTCTGTACATGGATTCTTCTCTGCTACTCTTTGTTTCTCCTCTATGCTAATGTGCTTAATCATACAATACCCCTTGATTGATACAATGATACAAAGATGAGGGTGTCTATATTCGTTTTCCCTCCAGCTCCTAAAATTGTCTAATCTAGAATTTTTTAAATCTACCTACTTTCATTAACTATGCATAAATGCCTCTACATCCTACAGATGAGAGAAGATCACTCAAGATATGTTTACAATATGGAAGTACGCCTTCTTAACTATTTCATTAATGTCTACGCATCCAAACTTTCAAAAACATTTCAAAATGATTTTGACATGTGCCAAAATGTGATGGCGTTCATCTCAGTTGTCTTCCGCCTCCACGCTTTCTTGCTATTGACGATGCTCATGCATCATACTCCCTCACTTGAAAATTTTCATGGACTCCTATTCATTAGCTCTTGCACGGTCTGTCCATGCTTCTGAATTTCTTCTTCATTCTCCCAGCTGGCATCTTCAACTGGATGTCCCTTCCATTTGATCAAGTATTCAAAATACTCTTTTCTCCTGGTCCTCTTGTTGACTCTCTTGTCAAGTATACTTTCCATTTGTGGCTTTTCAGATACATGCATTTGTTTAGTCCACTGAACCTCTATTTGTTCACTGTCTTCTTTAGATCTATAAGGGTACAAATTCGAGATGTTGAATATTGGTGAAATTCCGATCCCATCAGGTAATTCAATCTCATATGCATTTGCCCCAAATTTCTTTATGATCTTGCATGGTCTAATATTTTTCATTTTCAGTTTGTTATATGTTCCCCTTGGGAACCTTTCCTTTCTCAGGTGTGCAAGAATCAAATCACCAACTTCAAACTAAAGTTCTCGCCTGTGTTGATCTGCTCTGTGCTTGTACTCTTGATTCGAATTTTGCAAATGTTCCTTCACTTGGCTGTGAAGTTCTTTCATTGCCCCTGCAAAATCTTCTACACTAGCACTTCTGAATTCAGTCTGTTCTAAATCTTTCAATTCAGAAACTCCCCTTGGTTGTATTCCATAAATAATCGGAAATGGACTCTGCCCTGTGCTTCTGTTGTGTGAATCATTGTAAGCAAATTCCGCTTGTGGCAGAATGTGATCCCACTGACTGTGGTGTTCAGTCACTAGGCTTCTCAGTAAATCTCCCAAGCTCCTGTTCACAACTTCTGTCTGTCCATCCGTCTGAGGATGATAAGCTGAGATAAAAGATAAACTTGTCCCCAACTTCTTCCATAAAGTCCTCCAGAAATGTCCCACGAACTTGGTGTCTTGATCTGAAACTATACTCCTTGGTAAGCCGTGAAGTCTGACAACCTCCTTGAAAAACAGGTTCGCAATGTGAGTTGCGTCGCTGGTTTTCTAGCATGGTATGAAATGTGCCATTTTCAAAAATATTTCTACCACCACAAAGATCGAATCAAATCCTCTTTATGTCCTTGGCAGCCCCAATATAAAATCCATGCTCACTGCATCCCACGGCCTCTCTGGTATGGGTAATGGCTGGTATAACCCTGTGTTCTGCCTTTTTCCTTTTGTGTGCTGACAAATTCTACATCTGTCCACAAATCTTTTGACATCTTTCCTCAACCCTGGCCAAAAATATGATCCATTTAATTTTGAGAATGTTTTGTCATGACCGAAATGTCTGGCCAATCCTCCACTGTGTTTTTCTTTCAACAAATTCTCCCTCATGGAGCATTTTGGAATACATAATTGATTGCCTTTGAATAATAATCCATCCTGGATTATATATTCAGTCCATTGACTTTTGTCCCTGAGAATTGGATTCTCAGATGCCTCATATGCCTCTTTAAAATCTGGATCATCT
>ML786330.1:103015-116174 GCA_009831015.1 Picea engelmannii | reverse complement strand
AAACATTTCCTGCTCAAAGCATCAACAACTTTGTTAGCAGTTCCAGAAATATGTTTAATTACAAAAGTAAAATTCTGCATGTATTCAACCCATTTAACATGTCTTTGGTTCAACTTCTCCTATTGAGTCACGAATTGTAAAGCGTGATTATCACTGTAAAAAACAAACTCTTTAGGAACCAAATAGTGCCTCCACTTATTCAGTGCTTGTATGACTGCATAAAATTTCTTGTCATATGTTGAATATTTAATCCTTGCTTCATTCTGTTTCTCACTAAAGTATGCGATCGGTCTGTCGTCTTGGCTAAAGACCGCTCCAATTGCAAATCCGCTTGCATCACACTTGACCTGAAACGTCTTGTTGAAATCTGGCAACACCAAAATTGGTTGTTCAGTAATCTTCCTTTTCAACAAATTGAAACTTTTTTCTGCTTCGTCTGTCCAGTGAAAAGATTTATGTCTTTTCTTCACCGTGTCCATCATCGGTGCACTAATTCCACTGAAATTTTTGATAAATTTCCTGTAGAAACTAGCCAAACCATAAAATCTTCTAACTTCAAATATACTCTTCAGTGATGGCCAATTCTTAATGACCTCCACTTTATCTGGATCCATTTTCAGTTTATTTGCAGAGATAACAAACCCCAAATAAACAAGCTCTATCCTCATGAATGATGATTTCTTCACATTTATGAGCAACTTCTCTTGTTGTAATCTTTTCATCACTGTAGCCAAATGCTTCAAGTGCTATGTTTTTGTCCTATTGAAAATCAGTGTATCGTCAAGATATACAATGACGAATTTTCCTATAAACTCCTTCAAGACTTTGTTCATCAACCTCATGAAAGTACTAGGCACATTTGTTAAGCCAAATGGCATAACAAGCCATTCATACAGCGCCTCATTTGTCTTGAATGTTGTCTTCCATTCATCACCTTCTCTCATTCGAATTTGATGATAACTTCTCTTCAAATCAATCTTTGAAATTTGTTTTGCTCCACTCAAGCAATCCATCAAATCATCCATCCTTGGTAATGGAAATCTATATCTGATGGTAATCTTGTTGATTGCCCTTGAGTCTGTACACATCCTCCAACCTCCATCTTTCTTTGGGATGAGCACTATTGGAACAGCGCATGGACTCAAGCTTTCTCTAACCAACCATTTGTCCATTAAATCCTGGACCTGTCTCTTGACCTCTTCATTCTCCTGCGGCGTCAATCTGTACGCTGCTTTGTTTGGTAAACTAGCTCCAGGTATAAGATTAATATGATGGCTTATACTTCTGATAGGTGGCAACGAACGAGGTAGTTCGTCCACTACTATATCTGTAAACTCTTTCAGCAACTTTCGCATTTCCTCTAGTAAATCATCCACTCTTGTACTGGTTAAAACAATTCTAGGCTTCCTAACCACAATGAATTGTGTATCTTCCTTCTTCTTAACCTCCTTAAGAAGTTCCTTCCCACTCATGAGAAGTACAGTGTTGCTCACCTCTAGTTTCACTTCTTTATCCTTAATTGGAAGCAACATGTGAGTTCTCCCATTCTTCTCCAGGGTGTATGTGTTCTTTCTCCCATCATGAATCATATTCCTATCATATTGCCATGGTCTACCCAACAATAGATGACAAACATCCATGGGAATGACATCACATAATATTTCATCCTTTTATCCTCCTATTTTAAATTCAACTAAGCATTGTTTGGTGACATTTACCTGATGTCCTTTTTGTAGCCACGAAACTCTGTATGGGCTTGGATGTTCAATAGTCTCCAGCTCCAACTTTTCTACCATCTCTATAGAAACGAGATTGTCTGTGCTACCACTGTCCACAATGACTTTGCATACCCTGTCTTTGGTCTTGCAAGCGGTCCGAAAAAGTCCGTTCCTTTGCACTGGGTTCTCCACCTCCTTCTCTAGCATTAAGAGAACTTTTCTCATCATCAATGATCTTTCACCCTCAGCATCTTCTACCTCAACATTCCGTACTTGAGCTTCGGCAATGTGAGTTTCACCACCTTCTTTATTCTTGTCTGGACATTCATAGGATTTGTGTCCATTCTTCCCACAAGTAAAGCATTTTATTTCTCCACCTCTGCCTCTTCCTCTTCCTCTAGTTCGAGGAAAAGTGTTTCTATCAGCATACTGCCCTCTCTGTGAGCTTCCACCTCTCTCAGTTTGAGTTTGAGGTTTCTTCCACTCTTCTTTAGGTTTATGATTTTTGTCTTGGGCAATTGTTTTTCCTCTGGCTTGACTTCTGCCCCGACCTCTTTGACCTTGCTTTCGGTTCAACTTCTCTTCAGCTTTCAAAACCATCTAATAAGCACCTTCTACTGTTCGGATGGTCATCATGTTCATCTCATCCTGAATGTCGTATCTCAAACCATTCATGTACCTGGCAACCTTTTCATCATCACTTTCTCGATGACCTGCTCTGATGTTTATCCTATAGAACTCTTCAGTGTATTCTTTCATTGTCATCAATTTCTGTCTCAAGTTCTGCATCCTCCGAAACAAAGTAATTTGATAATCCTTGGGTATGAATTTTTCCTTCATCTTCACAACCATTCTATCCCAAATCTTGATTTTATGCTTACCTTTGCAGCGTCTGTCAGTCTACAGTTCATCCCACCATAATGCTTCATGCCCTTTAAGTCTTGTGAGAACATGTTTAGCCATCTTGTCTTCCTCAACATCCTCGTAGTCAAAATATTTATCCAGGGATCTAATCCAGTCTAGAAGCTCTTCAACATCCAGGTTTCCTTCATATACTAGAATGCCCATTTTTGGTCTAGCACCTATCCTTGCAACAGCCCTTAATATGCGTTCTTCTGCTGCAACTTCTTCATTTCCAGCTTCATTTTCACTTTCATATTCGCTGATATCCCCAGCGTCAACTATGCACCTCTGTGCTATTTCCATGGCATCAAGCCTGGCACGTAGTTCATGCATCTCTCTTTCCCTTTCCGGATCGGGTAATTGTCTGTCTCTTCTTCTCAGAATTTCCCTTTCCTCTGGTGGGTTAGGTATTTGCCTGTCTCTTCTTCTCGACGGCATGGCTACAAAATTCCTCTTTTCCCTACTATAGAAAGAAAATAAACCTTTCTAAGCTCTGATACCACCACTGACACACAGCCCTAAACCCTCAGGTTGGAGTCCGGACAGGATCTTCTCAACTTCGTCCCTTAGAATCTAGCTGACTCTTTTCTTTCCTCTCGAGAAATTATTCACTCAATCTCTTTGAGTATAATTCACAGGCCCTCCTGAGTTATGCCTACGTGGTCATTCACTAGCCATGAACTCCATGTTCAACACCCAACTAACATTGGGAATTTTCTCTTTTCCTTTTGGGATACCAGATTTCACGATTTCGGAAATCTCGTGGTCGAGCGCTTAGCCTCTTCAACCTCCTAAACCCGAAATGACCAAATGTTGGACCCTTCTTACCACAGATTTTGGCTTTTTTCTCTTCACGATTTCGGGAGTTGCAATGACGCGCAACTCTACCTCTCGACTCTCGGAGTCCCGAAACCTGAATTATCGAAATCCTGAAAAGTCCACCCTAAGTCCTGCCAAACTTCGCGACTTCGGGATTTCCTTGGCACTATGTCTCGTCCCCCTGTCAATAGGATTCCCGATATGTGAAATCCTGAAACACTGAAACACTAGTGTTCCGCTTCCAAGGAAAATCAACAGCTATGGTTCTTCCCCTTGATCCAACGATCAACGCGATTTCGCGTATCGGGAGTTCGTAAGGCTTATCCTCGAACTCTCTATCTCCTATACCTTCCAGGACCTGAAATTCTAAAATGCCGAAATGTCTTCTTTTCTTAGGAATTCACAAATCCAATCACGAGGTTTCCTGACTTTCCAACTGTCCCCTCGAGCTATACTATACTCCTGACGTGGACTCCTGCCACCTGTCACCTTTTCTGATTTTCAGAACTTGAACCACCCTTCGACAACTTCCTTTAATTTCGGGCTTCCGGGTACCGATAGTTTAAAACTCTCGGCCCTAACCTTATGTTATCACGACCCCCGAATTCTCGAACCTTGATTTGCCGAAATGTCGAAACGCACTTCTGAGACTTCTTCCCATTTCGTGATTTCAGAGTTTTTGACCTAGGGTGTTCCGCCCCTTGTCAACGGGAATGCCAAAAACCTGATTTTTGAAATCCCAACAAATACTCTGTCACGGCCTCTGATTTCGGGATTTCCTCCCTGCTAAGTCCTGATCGCCCGTCCTCAGGACTTCCGAAACCCCGAACTCCGAAGTTCTGAAATTCAGATCTCGTCCCTCTTTGACTTCGCACATGAAACCTCCTTTCGCGTTTCAGGAACTTGATCAGACAAGGTTTTGGCTTGCACTTCGGAGTCCCAAACTTCGAATTCCCAAAATGATCTGATGACCTGAACAGATCACGATCGATGGTCCATATTGACTCTTCTTTTCGAAGGTAGAATTTTCCGACGCTTAACTCCCCTGCAACTTCTGTGTATCCTACGATCCTCGCTATTTCGAGAGTTCTCTACTGAGGATTCGGACCGTTCAATCTCTCTTCAAAGAACCTTTTGCTCAAATCAAACCTGCAATCCTTCTCTGGGATTTAGCCTCTGCACAACTACGGGTGCTTTCTGCCTTTCTTTCAAATGATTCAAAGGACTTAACCCTCCTGAGCTTCCTTTCGCAAACTCAAGTCTCCTAGCAGGCTTTTGCATGCACTCCTTGTGGCACTTCTCCAAATATTTATGAATATTTGAATCCCTTGAGTCTGTGCAACTCTGCAACAACATTCCTTCAATTTCTCAACCTTAGTCCATAGGTTCTAAGGTCTCAACCAGCCTATGCACACCTTGCACGACTTTTATGCTTATCTTGCACTTGAGTTGAAATGAGAACAACGGTATCCCTCTTGAGCTTTCAGAGGTAAACTCTGAATTCTGTCAACGCACTCCTTGCAGGAACTCTTACTCAAGAAGAGAAACAATTGAAACTCATTCTCCTACTCTCTCAGACTTCAAATACTTAACATGAAATCATACATACATAGCATAAAAGAAAATGAACAATAGAAAGAGTAAAACAACCATAAGCATAGCATTCAACATGTATACACAGAAAGTATTAGAACACCACGAGTCTGAATCAAAGCTTCATATATTAATCTCAAAACTTGGTGCGGTTTGACCCACATTTCCAAGATTCTCTACTTTATTTCATGTTATGTATGTCCTCTGATCGGGGAATCTTTCACGACTACCCTGTTAGATTTACTTTTCCATCTACTTTCGGTGGATATGAAATAAATCTATGATTTGGTCGGAGGATCTTTCATGATCGCTACTGCCAAATCCTAAAAGAAAAGATTCAGTGGCAGACATATGGGGCCACTTGTCTATTCAAATCCTTTCTTCATGATGAATCTTCCTTTGAAAATTTGTATAAAAGAAGGATGGGAGTTCATTCGGTCAGTTAGTCAGTCAGTCTGAGTCTCTAAGCTTCCCTTTTGTCTGAAGCTTCGTGTCTTTCTTTGAGTCTAGAGTCTGTAATTAAGTTTGGTGAGCGAAGAGCATACTTCTCTCAGTCTGTGCATTTGGCACAAAGCTTGTAATACCCATGGGTTATGCTCTAATTTAATATAAAACAAGTCTTCCGCATATATGTGTTTATCTCTGAAGTTTTGCTCATTGTCTCTGTAACATGCGCTCATTATGATCTTTCTTATTTGCCTATATTTGCACTCGATGTTCCTTGGTACTGTCTGATATAGTTCACTCATCCAGATAATAAGGTTCACTGGTAGTCTGGTATAAAGCGATGACCGAGCACTGGTAGTAAGTCCCGCGAAGGAAGGAGGCCGCTATAGGGCAGTGGTAGGTGCGGAGGGTCGTGGAAAGCCGTCTATAGGGTTCACATAAAACTGCAAAAGCCTGGTGGACTCCAGGTGGTGGGGTTCATAGTTTGGATAGAGTAAAGAGGTTAACCCGACGATATTGGTTCTGTTGAGAGTAGCAGAAACCAGAAGACCAGATGGCAAGAGGAGATAGCGCATGAGACAAGTGTATGATTATTCAAGCTTGACATCTCTGACAGAGGAGGCCTCTGACAAGCTGTTCGAGAGGGTCAACATTTGTAAGCTGGCCCTCTTGAATATCTTGTCAGAGGCCTCCTCTATCAGAGATGTGAAGCTTGACTAATCATACACTTGTCTCATGCGCTATCTCCTCTTGCCATCTGGTCTTCTAGTTTCTGCTACTCTCGACAGAACCAATATCGTCGGGTTAACCGCTTTACTTTGTCCAAACTATGAACCCCACCACCTGGAGTCCACCAGGCTTTTGCAGTTTTATGTGAACCCTATAGCCAACTTTCCACGACCCTTCGCACCTACCACTGCCCTATAGCGGCCTCCTGCCTTCGCGGGACTTACTACGAGTGCTCAGCCGTCACTTTATACCAGACTACAAGTGAACCTTATTATCTGGATGAGTGAACTATATCAGACAGTACCAAGGAACATCAAGTGCAAATACATGCAAATAAGCAAGATCATAATGAGCGCATGTTATAGAGACAATGAGCAAAACTTCAGAGATAAACACATATATACGGAAGACTTGTTTTATATTAAATCAAAGCATAACCCACAGGTATTACAAGCTTTGTGCCAGATGCACAGACTGTATGCTCTTTGCTCACCAAACTTAATTACAGACTCTAGACTCAAAGAAAGACATAAAGCTTCTGACAGAAGGGAAGCTTAGAGATTCAGACTGACTGACTGAACTCTCATCCTTCTTTTATACAAAATTTTGAAGGAAGAGTCATCATGAAGAAAATATTTGAATAGACAAGTGGCCCCATATGTCTACCACTGAATCTTTACTTTTAGTATTTGGTGGTAGCGATCGTGTAAGATCCTCCGACCAAATTATAGATTTATTTCATATCCACTGAAAGTAGATGGAACAGTAAATCTGACGGGGTAGTCATGCAAGATTCCCCGATCAGAGAACATGTCATAAAGTAGAGCATCTTGGAAATGTGAGTAAAACCGCACCAAAAGTCGGAGAAGTGCTCTGAGTTTCCAAGATTCCCATTATTTCAGAAGGACAATAATTACAAAGTGAAGGTTGATTACGGTAACTCACGAAACCCGAATGACAACACTGTCGGCCATTTAGACATGAATTCAAATGGTTACATTGTGGAGTTAGTTACGTCAACCCATGGAAACTGATTTATGTTCACAATTAATCATTTTAGAGAAATCTTGAAAATCTTTCTGGATAATTGAGAGTATCCCAACACTTAGTATATATTTTTCGTGCTATAAAAGGCTGTCCATTTAGGATTTGTATAATAGTTTTTTTTTTAATAGCCCATTGGAAATGGTTTAGGATAAATGAACATAATAATTCTCCATCATTAGGCCCGTTTTGGAAGATATTTTGTACTGATTGTAAAGGAGCGAAGGAGTTTATAATTCCTAGGTCAATTTCTCCTTTGTTTAGGCCAAAATCTTTCCACCAATCTACTAACCAAAGTGGTGGCCTTCCAGATGTTGCATTATTGACATATCCAAATTTAACTAAAGTGAAGAATTCTTCTTGTTGAATGAAATTCCACCATAATTCCTTGTATTCCATATAGTTGAAGCCAGTTTTTGGAAAAATAATATGGGGATTTCTTTCAGGCCAATGAAACAATAATCTAGGTCTATTTAGGCAAAAATATTGTTGGTTATGACCTATATTGTCTCTGATATCCCATACTAGAATAATGTCATGAAATAAGTCTGTCAGAGCATGTTGTGCTTCAACTGCCCTTTCATTTGTTCTCGAAATTATGGGAGCTAGAACATTTGAAACCCTTCTTCCTCTTACTTCAGGTACCAAATTGGAATATGACAGATGAGTCGTCTGGGATAAAATCTTTGTGCTTCTCAACTCCCAATGGGGCACCCATTCTACTGCATAAGATTCCTATCTCAAAGAGTCAGGAGTATTGACTACTATTTATATGCCATCTCTGAGTGTTATAACCCTAAATTGCACCACACATGCTTACTTGGCATCAAGCCAACTCATATCCCTTCTTTGTCAAAACTTTGCTGAACAACTCGTTGAAAATCCTCTTGTATCAAGGCCCACGTGCCCTAACCCATTACTGCACACGTGTGCACGCTGGCTGACTCACTACAGCCTGCATGTACCTAACAAAGCACGAAAAAAGGAAAGTTGTTGACGGAACAAAAATCTATGGGTCAGTTAACTGAAACTCCCAGCCATGCACGGCCGAAGGTTCGTCCAAAACCCTAGCTCCTTCTAGCCTATAAAAGAAGGGGTAGGGGTACCATTTGGAGGAGGAAAAAATATAGCGAAGAAACTCTACCCATTTACGTAATCCATTGTCCCAACCCTTTAACCTTTCCTCATGCCAAAGGAGATTTAACGCAAAGCAGTTGAAGGACAGAAGAAGAGGAGCCCAGGATCAGGTTCAAGGAGCGGTGGCCGGTCTCAGCTTTGTTGTAAGTTGATTCACTTTCAGTAATAAAAAGAATACTTTTCCTGTCCCAATGTATGAATTGTCCATGATTTGATGAATTTATGCTTGATTTCTAACCCTTGAGTATAGAAGTAGCATGCATGCATAGTTGTTGTTTGTCTTGAGTGCAGGTCATCTGTGGAAGGAGAAGCGCAAGCAAGTGATCAAAGTGCAATGGAGGATCTACATCGAACGTCGATAATAAGGTTGATGGTCCTTTTCCATGTATTTACTGTGAAAGAGGGGTTTAAATCTTGGGTTGTAGGTTAAAAAGTAGTTTCTTTTCGGTCAAAATCTGCATGCAAGTCTGACCCTAGTTTGCTAGTCCGTAGGGTGTTTTTCCCAACAATAGAATTGGTGACCATACTGGGGAGAATACTCTTTAGGGTTTCTGGATTTATTTGAGTTTTTGGGTGGTTTAAAGATTATGTTTTCTGTTTTTTCTTTGCCTGTCTTTTTCTGTAAGGTCTGAGCTAGCAAGGAGTCTAGTTTTCCATACCATCTTTCCCTGATTTTTGCTTGACTATAGTTTTCGGGACACATAGATGTACATGCGGCCTACAGAAGACCTGCACGCCTGTACCCACGCCCTATCCTCTTACAACCCACGTGTGAACGCTAACTATAGAGATAGAAGTAGCATGTAGGAGTTCATAGAACCTTAGAGGCAGTCCTCCTCTTCCCTGTTAGAATTATACATTCTCAGGGGGTTTTATGGAATCCTGTCTGAGTCTTGCTGGTTCACAGTCCTATCTCAGATTGTTTTTTTCGCCTTATTATTCCTTGCATTATTTGTCTTTTCTGTTAGAAAGAGCACCCAAGCCTTCAAGGGACCCTGGTTATCAATACCAGAGGCCTCTTCCTGGTCTGGACTGCTTGTTTTCATATTTTTTCTTATAATTTAGACATACACACGGCCTGTACAAGGTCAGCCCACGTGTACACGCTTCCTGTCTCTGCTCAGCATGCGTTTGCACGTGTGCTGTTTTAGTGACAGTCGCGTGCTTGACAGGATACTTTTTGTTTAGGGTGGGGCAGTCATCCCCTCCTTTGATAAGAAGTATTCCTCTCAGGTGTTTGAGTCTAGGTTTGAACAGTCAGTAGGTTATGTCATCTTACCCTTAGCCTGCTTTTTCTCAGTTAATATTTAACAGAAAATATAAAAAAAAAAATGGTTTTTAGACAAGCGTGAGAGTCTTTGTTTTTTTTTATTGCCATTGTGTGATTCTTTACTTTGATTCTTTTCGATCTATGTTTTAATCCAGAATTTGTTTTTCTTGGTTTTTGGCTTGTCAGTATTTTCCCTTTGTTGCTTTATTAGCACTTAAAAAAAAAAAAATCTCTTTTTCATTTTTCTTCTTTGGTTGAAGAGTGTGTTTCTGCATCATTAGCTAGGGAGAAGTCTTTTATTTCGTAATTTTTTTGTAGTGCACTTAGACCATAAGTAGCTCGTAGTCGAGCGAAATCCCTTTGAGTTTGTTGTAGAAAATCTTAGAAAAAATAAAAAACAAAAATAAATCTTTCTTTGTGAAAAGTTGTTGAAATTTTGCATTTAGTAAAAGTCTTTTGTTTCCAGTTTTTTTCATTCATTTTTTCTTTCTTCTTTACACATCATTAGTTTCACCCTCATACCCCTTGATGTAAGAAAAATCCATAAAAGAAACGCTAATCTTAAAATCCACTAGACTTTTATGTTTGTAGGGTTCACAAACTAGTTCAGGACTAGGGCCTTGAATTAGGTTGGAGAGGAAACTCTTCAAGGCCATTCAAAACCAAACATTAGAGTCTGAGGTAGGGAGTGTCTAAGTCTAGTTTCGTGGAAGTTATTTGGGACCCCCCTCTAACACAGGGGATAAACACGAGGTCGCGTGCAGAAAGGTAGCGGAGATAACCCCTCCAAAGCCGGACCAATCGTAGTGGAGAACACATATCGAGGGCTTGTTTTGGGATTCCATCGTTTGCATTTGCCACGAGGCTTCATGGGTCTCGAATCCGTTTGAGGTCCTCAGTTGTCTTCCGGAACATTTTCTCTCGATACCCTTGACAGGTTTCAGGCTTGATACCCTGCTCATTGTGGTCTACCCGACTTTCGACTGTACCCGCCTGGTGACTGTTCGCATGTTGGCAACCTAGTTGCCAATATTTTTAGGGACATACACAGGTGACTGCGGGGGTATACCACGGTACCTAGGACAGACATCAGTCCACGCTTTGCAGAGTATACCCGGAGGGTGCTTCCGTGTTCGAGTTGCACTTGCACTGGTAAGTTGCTCTAGT
The DNA here is from genome assembly GCA_009831015.1 of Picea engelmannii. NCBI lineage: Eukaryota > Viridiplantae > Streptophyta > Pinopsida > Pinales > Pinaceae > Picea > Picea engelmannii. The sequence goes on along the minus strand of ML786330.1, from coordinate 105,347 downwards.
GTTGGTTTTTGTAACTATTCTTCCAAATAGTTTAGTGATTGCTTGTCTTATCTCTTAGGGGATTCTTTTTAGTGTGTGTTAATTTTGAATGTTTAGAATACCTTAGTGTGTCTTGGATCTTCTCACATAGTGGAGGATCCCGAGCTCCACCAGTCACGAAGGCTTCTTGGCCTGCCGCCGGTTACACTGGAGCCACCCCCGCCACCATTAAGGTAGAAGCTAGACCAACAAGGGTCTTTTGAAGCGACGGGGTTACAAACCTTTGTGCCCGAAAAACTCCCAGAGGAATCAACTGCCAATATTGGCTTGGTTGAAACCCCAACCACTGATATCTGGACATTGTTTATTATCCCAATCCAATTTCACGAATGCCAGACAGTGCCTCACACAGCTATGGAAACAAATGTTGTTACTTCTTCTGGGAATTCTTCAATTCCCACCACAGTTTCTACCACAAGAGAATCATCTCCTAACTTACCATCATCGGTCTGAGCCACTATGGTCTCAGCCGCAACTACGTCGCACAGTGGATCGAACCCGTCTATGGAGGCGGCCACAACCCCCTTCACACCTAGTGCGACAGGCCCTCCGTTCTCATATGGTATGCCTATTTCGGGTACAAGTCCTGCACTCACCTACTCCACTTTACAGACTTTGGGTCTGGGGGCAGGGAGCTCTAACGCTCCTCTGCAAGGTCAACTTGGGGGCACTCCTGTCCTTTTTAACGCTTTTTCTTATGCAGGAGGTCATATCCCTCCTTCGTCCCCTTCGCTTGGTGGTCTGCATCAGCAATCCATCGGGCATCCTACACACACTAGTTTATTTGGAGCAGGGAGTCAAGGAGCACCTGCACACAGTATGCCGGTAGGTTCGACACCGTTCTCTTGGAACAGGACATTTGGTAACAAAACTTTCTCATCCACCGCTTTCCTGTCTGGGGGCAATCCCATTTTTGGACAGTCTACTCCTGCGCAGGGTACTATTCCTGCACAGGGGGCACATATAGTAGGACCTTGGAACTCAGGACAAGGATCCATTCCTTCCTCTTGAATGTCGTTCTGGGGTAATTCTTTCCATAGTCAATGGAACCCTGGATAGACTACTATGCCTCTCTCATCAGGGCCGACATGGGGTAATCCTTCCCAAAGTCCTTCAAACATGATGCATGCCCAACACCCTATGTCCTTTATGGGAAATCAGTCGATGATGTCTCCACAAATGAAAAATCCTTACACTGGTCAGGGCCATGGTTTCTACCAGAATCCGAGCAAGCAGCCAAACTTTTCCTGGCAACCTGGTGCTAGTCAAACTCCAGGACCTTTTTTCTCGGGTTATCAGCAGCAACCCAAACTACCATTCCTGGTGACTTTACACTTGCTAGATTTGAAAAGGTTGTTAAATGATCCTATTTTTCATGATCCACGTTGGCCTCCTATGCCAATGACGTTGCCTTCGGACATTCCAAAGTTCAAGGCGAAGCCTAATGAAGATCCAAGTGATCATGTGACTACCTTCCATCTTTGGTGTTCATCTAACTCATTGAAGGATGACTCCATACAGTTGCGATTGTTTCAATGCACTCTTATCGGGAGTGCCACGAAATGGTACATCGAGCTCGATCGCTCAAGATACTCTTCTTTTGGTGAACTAGTGATGGCCTTCCTTAACCATTTCCAGTTACCTCTGAGATACGACGCTTGCACAGAGCTGCTCGCCAATTTCGAACAGACAACAATGGACCATATCTTTGATCATATCCGAGAGTGGAGACGTCGGAAGAGTATAATCAAAGTACCAGTCCCACCAGCATTCCTGCTTGAGTGGTTCCTTAAGTCTTTGGTCCCACAATTATCTAAAGATGTTGCGATTTCCGGAGTTTTCTCCGAAGAAAATGCCATCATGAGGGCTCTGTTAGGGTCCTATAATTATAGGCGAGTCGATTCTTTGACTGTTGATTTGGCATCTCTCCCGGTGACGAAGTATGGCTCAGGTGATTCTGTTTTCCTCCCTCCATTCTTGTCGCTCAATCCCCTTTCATCCTATTGCATCCTTTATCCACGCTGCATCCTCACCCCCTTGTCCTTTATCAGCCTCCATTATCCCGCCTTCTATCCCTGCATAAATGGACTTAGGATGAACAAAAGAATTAGCAATATGGTTAGTCTAGGTTAAAATTGATTAATAAATGGCTATTTAATAATTAATTAATCATTAATTAAATATTAATTAATTAATTGTTAATTAAGTTTAATACCTAGATTAGCAACTAAGTTAGAAGTTAGGGTTAGTTTTAAATTAAAATAAAACAATTAAATAAATTAAAACTAACAAA